>JALIZF010001350.1:0-85000 GCA_029948255.1 Telmatactis stephensoni
CACTACAATATTATAGAGTGATCGCACTTAATCCATGAAAAAGTACAAAACTACTTTGTACTAAAAAGTATAAAATCCTTGTTTTCCATTGTTTAATAATGCTATTTTGCATTATTTAGCTAGTACAATTTCACGGATTAAGTGCGATCACTCTAATCACTTGTTAACTGTGATGTTGCTAAGAATGAAAGTTGAATGGTGTCAGGCTGTAAACAATCTCACATCCAGGACCAAGAGAAAATGTGGTAACTTACCTCATCTCCTCTTGCCAGGACCACTTATGCATTGTATTGGTTTTTTGCTCTAGGAATCATTGAAATCAATAGAGCTGGATGGTGATTGGACAGAATATAAATGCAAATCAGGAGAAACCTTGTTTTTCTATAACAAGTCAACTTGTGAACACAAGTGGCCTAGCTACACAAATAATGTAAGAAAAGTTGTTATGCTTACCACTTTTTAGCTTTTAATTCATTTGTTCATAAATTTATTTATTTCTGGATTGATTGATTGATTCATTTGTTTGTTTGTTTGTTCATTTGAACATCCATTCATTCCCTCATTCATTCATTTGCCCCTTCATCCATTTCTGCTCCTTCCTTCCTTCCTTTCCTTTCCTTTCCTTCTCTTCCCTTCCCTTCCCTTCCCTTCCCTTCTCTTCCCTTCCTTCCTTCCTATCTCCCTTCCTTCCTTCCTATCTCCCTTCCTTCCTCCCTTCCTTCCTTCCTATCTCCCTTCCTTCCTTCCTATCTCCCTTCCTTCCTTCCTATCTCCCTTCCTTCCTTCCTATCTCCCTTCCTTCCTTCCTATCTCCCTTCCTTCCTTCCTATCTCCCTTCCTTCCTTCCTATCTCCCTTCCTTCCTTCCTATCTCCCTTCCTTCCTTCCCACCAATGATTATGAGCTCAATAAACATTAACATGTTATAAGAGACTATGATACTAAGAGAGCGAAATTGGTATTGATGTAGACCTGCGCGATGTGCTTAGGGCTTAAGCTTATTTTTAGTGACAGGCAGTATACACCATCGCGCACACAAACAATGAAGGAGGAAAAACGGTTTATATCTTCGCGCGTAAAAATATAATTCTATTGTTTGAGAGCCTCGCGCGCGCGATAGGGCGTTAACTCCTGTCACTAAAAATAACCCAAGTGCCGAGCATATAGTGCAGTTTTCAATCTATGAGTTTTGCTCTCTTAGTATTATGGTCTCTTGCATGTCATGATTTATTTGTTGAACAAACACCAACCTAACAAAACTGTTATTAAAAATATGTGTATGTTTCTTCGAATGCCAAATATCAGCTCGGAAAAAATCTGAGCCTTCGACGCCAGGTTTTGAACTCGTGACCTTTTGAGTACCGATTAGACGCTTGCTCTATCAACTGAGCTAACGAATGCTCTAATGACGAGCAGGTCGTTAGTTTCGTATTTGTACCCAGATCACTCGAAACGAACGCTGTCCGATAACACGAGCAGATTTGTGCAGAGAATCTCCAGAACTAAAACATGTGTAAGTTTATGAATGAAATTGTCACTCGGAAAGATGCTAGAAATATGTGCATGTTTCTTTGAGTGTGGAGGGGGACCTAGGGGGTTACGAATACCGCAATCCCGCACGAAAAATTCGAAAATCCTGCAATCCCGCACGAAAAAATGGTCAATCCCATAATCCCGCATGAAAAATTCGAAAATACGGCTCACCACACGAAAAATTCGAAATACCACTCCCACGGGACCTCACGCGCAGAAACATGAATCACAGAAACATGAAATTTTCTATCGAGCGCCAGAAGCAAAATCCCGCATCTCGCAGGCCTCAAAAATACCGCATTACCGCAATGTCAAATCGTTTTTCCGATCCCCTAATACCGCAGCTCAAAAAAGAAAATACCGCATACCGCAGGGTTTGAGAATCCCGCAATACCGCACAAAGAAATGGTCAATCCCGCAATCCCGCAAACCCCTAGGACCCCCTCAGTGTGAAATAGGCCAAGGAGGTCGCGCAGACATCAATACCAGATTCGCTCTATTAGTATTATGGTCTCTTGACTGGTAATAATATTCTGCTGATGTTTATCTTTTTCTCATTCAGGGCCCTGATACTGGAAGTACGTCATCCAAAGACGATAACAACCAAGATGTAAGAAGTGATTCAGTAAGCATTCCTGAAGTTAATGTTGATGTGAAAACTGAAGACACTGGACCAATTATAAGTGATGATGTTGGTGTTGATGGTACTGACGAGAGACCGTATAAATGCAATTACTGTGAGCTGTCATTTATCAAATCACGTAATCATATTAGACACCAACGTATTGCTCATAGACTGAAAGCGAAGTCTCACCAATGTCGACATTGTGACAAAGCCTTTTCAAGGTCATGGAGACTCGAAGAGCACAAAAAAGTTCATTGCAATCAAGCATCTACATCATTTCCAGCAAAAGACAGTGATGAGTATGTTGATGGTACTGATGAGAAACCGTATAAATGTAACTATTGTGAGCTGTCATTTATCAAATCACGAAATCATGTTAGACACCAGCGTATTGTTCATGCTGGTGTAAAAGTGAAGTCTTACCTATGTCAAAATGATTGTGACATAACCTTTCCGTCGTCAAGGAAACTTAAAGAGCACAAAAGAGTTCACTCTGGTTCTAAGAAGTACAAGTGTCAGTATTGCCACAAGTTGTATTCTTCTTGCAGGAGCTGCAAACGCCATGAGAAAACTCACACACCTATGCGTTACAAATGCCAGTATTGTGACAAAACGTTTACCAGAAAAGAAGTTTGCAGAAACCATGAACGACTTCACAAATGTGCGTATTGTGGTCAAACATTTTCAAGAAGCAATAATTGTAAAATACACGAAAATGTTCATAAAGACGAAAAACCTTTCGAGTGTCAACACTGCAACAAGACGTTTGCCACAAATTCAAAACGCAAAATTCACGAACGCGTTCACACAGGAGAAAAACCTTATCAGTGTCAGTACTGTAATAAGACTTTTTCTGGTAGAGAGAACTGCAAAAGACATGAACGAATCCACACTGGTGAAAGAGGGTACAAGTGTCAGTACTGCGACAAAAGTTTTGCTCGTCGAGAAAACTGCAAAATTCATGAACGAATTCATACGGGCGAAAAAGAATATAGGTGTCGGTATTGTTGTAAGTCTTTCACCCTGCACTGTAACTGGAGAAGACATGAACGAACTCACACAAGTGAAAAACCTTACAAATGTCAGTATTGTAGCATAACCTTTACCGATAGAGGGGACTGCAAAAAACACGAAAGAATTCACACGGGTGAAAAGCCTTACAAGTGTGGATACTGTAGTAAGGCCTTTTCTACTAGAGGAGATTGTAGAAAACATGAGCGTATTCATACAGGCGAAAAATCTCACAAATGTCAATACTGTGATAAGACGTTTACAAGACGTGGTGACTGCAATACACATGAACGGTTTCACACAGGCGAAAAACCTTACAAGTGTCGATATTGTGATAAGAGGTTTACTATATCCGAACACCGCAAAACCCATGAGCGAAATCACACAGGCGATAAACCGTACAAGTGTCAATATTGTGAGAAAGCCTTCGTTACATCCGGAGGCTGCAAAAAACATGAACGAACACACAGAGGTTAGAAGCCTTCAGTACAAGTGTCAGTATTGTTAGAAAACCTCTGCTTATGATAGATAGTACATTAGCCATAAACGAATTTTGAAAGGCAAAAAACTTGGGTCTTGCAAATGTCAGGGCTGTCAAGTGTCTTTCTGAAACGACATATTCCAAAAAAAAAAAAAAAAAGGAAAAGAAAAGAAAAAGAAAAAGAAAAAACATCGAATTAACTCGGCCGTTAAACCTTAGCTTGGTAAACATTTGATCAAAATCGTTTATGTGACGTCATACACTCAACCTAAACTTTTGTAACACTTGATACTAATCTCGCGATCTGATTGCCCAGTTTGAAAAGGATTTTTAACTTGTATCTCAAATAATTGTTGTAAAAAAACAAATGCAAGATGGTTTTGAGTTGAATGTCCTCTTATTGACACACTCTTGACGCTGCGCTCGTGATTCCACTTGAGTTTTGAACATTTTATGACGTCAAGAGTGTGTCAAAACCATCTTCAATTTATAAAATTCAGTTCCATACATTTCTTTATGTTTAGTTTCTTAAACTATTCACACATCTTATTTTATGATATATTAGACATCCATTGAAAGAAAAATTTACCAATCTATCAAAACATTTCCGTGTTTTCTCGCGTTACTTTGTTGATTACGCGCAAGCAGTATTTAACGAGAAAAGAGGGTCCACTTTGACGCCATATATGTGACTCTTCAGGGAAGTCGGTGATCCCCATTTTTTTTAATTGCTCATTTAACTTCTACATATGATGATATGGTTTCATCATAATATGTTCCCCATTTTTTTAATTGCTCATTTAACTTCTATGATGATGTGGTTTCATCATAATATGTTTGAAGGAAGGTCGACTATTTGGCCGCGAACGTTATTAAACTATTGTGGGCTGATATTAATTGTGTTATGATAATTTTCGTACGACGGGTTTCAAATAGGACATTATATAATTTTCATGATGGCTAATCAGAATACTTTACAAATTTTCGTTCTCATTCAGATTTTCATTCCATCTTGAGAAAGCACATCAGTTGACTACAGAGTAGCTCGAGTAATCCCACAATAAATCTCAATCCCAGTCTCTTTGGGCCTCCTGTGCTCAGTGGTGAGACTTCGCGCATGCGTAGAATTATGACCTTTGTGTTTCTTTGTTTGTGGGACGTTTGTCGTTCCGGCCAGGTAGTTGAACTTTGAAGGTCATTTCAAGTAATTACAGGTTAGTAAGTCAATTTTAGTAAGATTTTTTTCTTTTCCGCTTTACAAATTATAAACATTATTATAGTCACGCGTGAGAAAACCTACATGTAAAGGAATACAGCGTGACGACTATGTTTCAAGCCATGCCGCCATGCATGATGATCCGGTCTAGTGATCCGGTCTAGTAACTTATCAACTAAAGTTTTCTTTGAGCTTATTTCTGCAATTTTTTATGTACACTAAGTGCACTAAGGGACATATTGGGAGGGACATAAAGTAGAGTCTTGCATTGTCCGGGGAAAGATTAATTTAAGTAAATAAAAACTAGGTAAGACTTATTAGAGTTTTATTTACGGGCTTTGGCACTAACTAAAGTTTTCTTTGAGCTTATTTCTTCAATTTTTTATGTACACTAAGTGCACTAAGGGACATATTGGGAGGGACATAAAGTAGAGTCTTGCATTGTCCGGGGAAAGATTAATTTAAGTAAATAAAAACTAGCAGAACTAGGTATTAGAGTTTTATTTACGGGCTTTGGCACTATAACTAGTCTTGCATTGTCTGGGGAAAGATTAATTTAAGTTAAATAAGAACTAGGTAACTTATTAGAGTTTTCCGATTTACGGGCTTTGGCACTAATTAGCATATAATGTGGTGTGTGCAATAGTGCGTAACACTTACACCGCATATCAGAAAACCCTCCACTCCGAATACACCTATTTCAAAAAAGGTTGTCACCGCTAAGAGCGATAGGCGATAGGCGATAGGTAATAGGTCATTCCAAGACCGCAAAGCACTATTGATTTCTTAATTAAGCCATCCTAAATCTTTCTTTACGCTCTTCCATCAAATATTTGGCTATTCATATGTAAATCAATTAGAAATCAATGGTGCTTTGCAGTCTTGGGATGACCTATTACCTATCGCCTATCGCTCTTAGCGGTGACAACCTCTTTTGAAATAGGTGTATACATTTGACATTTTTTTATCATTTTTTCTTTTCCACACTGAAACAGCATTTTCTTATTTTAGACAAAAGAAATACATGTAGGCTGTTTTAGTGTGGACGGATAGCCTGTGAACAGGCTCTGGAGAGAGAAAGGCTTGTCCTAGCAATGCGTTTCCATATAATTCAAAACCGTTGAAATTGTCAATAATCTTTTTGGGTAATTCGTTTATCTTTTAATCATCAAAATTAGCTAACAAACTTATCTAGCCCTTACTAGCAAATAACTAGAACAGGGGCGGATACAGGGGTGGGGTGGGGGTGGATTGGGTGGATTTCTACCCCCCTTTTTAGAGTGCTTATCATAAAAAAATGTAAATATTTTTTAGAAAATGAAAGGACGAATCTGATTCCACATAATTGGTAAAAATACAAGTTAAAAGTCAAGAACAATGAGCTATTGATTCATATTGAATTCCATTAGTTTTGTAAATTTTCGAAGTCTTTCATCAGTGAAAAACCTCGTTTTCATATTGTTTGAGTTCAGCATTGGGGTAGCCATTTTGCATGATGCCGGGATCTATTGGTGATTATTTACTTACTTTTACTGAATAGGATTATCCACCCACCTTTGTAAAATCCTGGATCCCACCTGTAGAAATAACAACTGTTCTGTGGGTGGACAGTCCATAGTGGCAAAATGCTTTCGAGCCTCCAGTACATATACATGATCACTCGATACTCGGATAGCATAATAGACCAGTTTTGAATTCCATTTTGTTTAGGCTTAGCCTCAAATCCAAGTAAAATATTCTAGCAAAAAACCCGTGGAATTCTAAAGTATTCTCTTTGTTTGTTCATTGCATTCCATTGGACTGTTGCGAAAATTCTATTGAATAATTTTGCATAATCGAGGCTTAGCCTGAGCAAACAGGAACTCAAAAGTGGAGTATTTAGAGATGAGGCCTAGGAAAAGGATTCTGCTTTGCTTGCAATGTATGTATTGTAATCTGCTTAAGGGGGTGTTTATATCCTAGCAGGCGAATCATCCTACCTGCTATACATTTACTAGTTGAAGAAAAAGTTGAACACGCTTCTACTTTTTGCAACATTGTGAAGCAAGTTGTAGCGTGTAACATCTATCCCACAACCTGCAATGCAAATTCTGTTGCAAATGACCAATCAGAGCACCGTGATCACTGACTTATCTGATCTTATCAAAGACCAAGAAAGATTTGCATTGCAAGTTGCGAGCATCTGACCTCTTGCCAGCATTTTGCAATGATATGCTTTCATCAGCATTGCATTGCAAGTTGCAAGAAAAATTATGCTGTGTCCTGTCATTTCTTTTTTCACTGGGTGAGGGCTATTACTTCAAAACTCGAGGGCTATCGGCTGATATTTGTCCAGCGAGGATGTACCACATGATCTGTTTTAGTCAACAGGTGCATGTAAAAATTTATCAGTGGGTTATAATACAAGATATTATTTTTTTGATGTTTTGCTTTGATAAAAATGAGCCAAGACTCCAACAACATTAAATGAGTGAATGATTAAATGAATGAATTAGATTTCACTTGGGGTCCCTGTGGACAGCACTGTATGTACTTTAAGACATACTTATGTCTCAAGTCAGAACGAGGATTTGACAGGACTTCAAGTGTAGTCTGCACAATTTAGTTTCAGTCAAGGACTGTAATTAATTGGAAGGACTTGAAACCCCCTCAAGTCCAAATTGGAGGGCTATGAATGACTTTAAATCCTCCATTAATTATTTGGAAGGAATCTTTGTCTAGATGATTACCTGGCTGTATTACTTTCTAAAAGTTCAAATCTGGTCAACAAATTTTGCTTGTGGCTTGGTGTTTAAGGGATGAGAGAGTTAGACCTAGGTTATTCTAATTGGTAGGTTCATGAAAAAATACTGAAATGTTTTTTTAATGCATCAAAAGTTAAAGTTGACAAATTATTAGATTTTTAAGAGCTATTAAATTTCTAAGTGTGACCAAAGTAAGCATTACATAAAAATAGGCAAAGTCAACTACTGCTAATTAAGGTCCACTTGCAACAATGTTCCAGTGTCCTGGACTTGAAATTTGTTGAGGTCTACCAGACACTGGAACAGATTTCCATTTACTGTTTGGAAGGACTTTCCTGGGTTTCATTGTATTTCACGGGGTCAAAATCAGTCAGTATCTACTTGGCTGGCTACCTCATTAATAATTTATAAGGATTTGAATGAAGTTTTCCGTTTCTGTACTAGCTTAAAATGGTATTCATTTGGTGGGCTTCTGTAAGCCTCAAATTTTTAAACAAAAAATGAATGAATAAAAATGAATACCAAACATATTTAGACTAAATCGAGTTGCTTGGTGTAATTTAAAAGTTATTAAATCACTAAAAAGGCATTTAGGTCACTTTCATTCTCACCCGCCTTTCAATTAACTTGAACAAAGGCTAAAATTTGTTAGAATGTTGGTACCTTGAAGATTACAGGTCTATGAAAATTGTTCTTTTATTTCAAATCTCTAATCTTCCTAGTTCTTTGATTTACACCATTTTTTTCAAGAAAATATTGAGTATTTTCTTAATATTTTTTTTAATTGACTTGACATAAAATTTAGGCTTAGGGAATACCATATTTTCATTTTGGAGATGCTAAAAGCTAAAATAGCTCCTGTACTTGGAATACCCTTGTGGCTCTTAGAAACATCCACCAATATCACTGTAAGCAATTTTGAGAAGTTTAAAAAACTGTCCAAACTTGCAATACAAATTGAGGTTTGTAAGGGCATCAGCAAACTGAACAAATGAATATAATTATGGTATCATCTTAAATTGGAATGTCTTGGGATTCTTGTAAAAATAGTGAAACTCCATGCAGATGTGCCTGTGAAATATGATATTTTTACCTTTTTTACATATACATGTAGGTACATTGTACATGTATTTGAAAATGGATTCTAACTGGACAGAGTACAAGATCAAATCAGGACAAGTTCTATTTCTGTATAACAAGACAACTGGAGAACACAAATGGCCTGACCAATTTGCTGATGTAAGTGTTTACTATTTGGTCAATATGACAATACTGTATTCTTCATGACTTTCACATGACGTCATCAAAAAACTTACATGCTTCATATAGATCACTTAAAGTTGGGTCTGTAGTATATTCTTTATATCCATATCAAGTTAACAGAGGTATAAATCTTGTCACGCAATATTGTCACGCGCCGTATTCAACAGATGCAAAAACAGACAAAAAGCTACAAACTACGCACATTTGGCTTGGTCTTTGAATGAAACTTTTGTTTTTTAAGACATCTGTATCAACTTAAACGATTTAACTGTTATTTTTATATGATTTTGCCAATTCGTATTTTGTCCGCCATGTTGGTGTTGCTCAGAGTGACACCAACATGGCGACGACATACATTTCTTACATAAGAATGAGTTTGGGAAATTGTTAATATCTTTGCAAAAAAATTCTCTTTTGGACTGAAAATTTCTTGGACATATGGAGCTTTACTTGCTGTTTACAAATATATACATTGAATTTACTCAGGGATGTGAAATCTGCTGATATTTTGGTGACCCGTAGAGTGACACCAATCACAAAGTGCCATACATTTCTTACTGAAGAATGAGCAGTTAAAATGGCAATATCTTTGCAACAAAAACTTGTGTCAATTCACAATTTTGCAGAGTTACATAGTTTTATGTGCTCTTTTGAGTGAATGACATTTGATTTCACTCAGGATCCTGGAAATTTTTCGATGACGTAAGTGAAAGTCAAGAATAGACATTTAGTCAAATGTAAACTGTTATGTAGCTAAGAATGAAGGTGAAATGGTTGGTGTCAAGGATATAATAATAATAATAATAATAATAATAATAATAATAATAATAATAATAATAATAATAATAATAATAATAATAAGAGAGTTACAGGAACAAAAATGGAACGATATAACGTTGGAGGAATTTGTGTGTACCATAAGGAAAGGAAACAACTGGAAAGCTCCGGGCGTTGACAAGATACCAAACTTCTGGCTTAAGTATATTACGTCCCTACACGCAGACTTAGTTAAAGAATTTAACATCATCATGAAGGATCCAGGAAAAACACCAGACTGGCTTACAAAGGGAATGACTCACCTGTTGGCAAAGAACGATGAAACCGAAGACCCAAAAAACTACAGGCCAATAACATGTCTTTCAACAACATATAAGGCCCTAACATCAATCCTCTCTAACAGAACGTACATTTTCCTGGAAGAGAACAACCTTCTGCCGATAGAACAGAAAGGCTGTCGACGGCAATCCTATGGCTGCAAAGACCAGCTGCTGATCAATAAAATGGTGCTGGAAGACGTAAGATCAAGAAACAAGAACATAAGTACAGCCTGGATAGATTACAAAAAAGCCTTTGACAGCGTCCCACATAGCTGGATAAAAGAATGCCTAAGCATATACAAAATATCACCAGTTATCAGAAACTTCATTGAAACAGCAATGTGCCACTGGAGAACCAATATCACTCTTAAAAGCGAGTCTGGAGAGATCAAATCAGATGAAATAAAGATAAACAACGGAATATTTCAGGGGGATTCATTTTCGCCGCTACTGTTTTGTCTCGCTTTAGCACCGCTAAGTCATCAACTAAAGACCAGCGAATGTGGCTATGACATCAACAAAGTAAAAATCTCCCATCTATTCTTCATGGACGATCTGAAGCTGTATGGTCGTAATGATGCACAACTCGAATCGCTACTCCACACGGTTGCCAAGTTCAGTAAAGACATCAAGATGAACTTTGGGCTCGACAAGTGCGCGAAGGCGACGTTCATCAAAGGAAAGCTAGAAAGATCAGCAAATATCGAGTTGGATAGAGATATAATAATCAAAGATCTAGACCAAGAGGAATTTTACAAGTATTTAGGAGTGAGAGAAAAGAATGGAATACAACACGCAAAAATGAAGGAACTAATACGCAAGGAATACTACAGAAGAATCCGTATGGTATTAAAAAGTGAACTCAACGCACAAAACAAGATAAACGCTATTAACACCTTAGCGGTCCCAGTTGTCAGCTATAGCTTTAACATCATCAACTGGACTGTCAACGATCTTATGAAAATCGACAGGAAAACAAGAAAATTCTTGACTATGTATAGAACTCACCATCCCAAATCCGATGTGGATCGACTGTATTTAACTAGACAAGATGGTGGTAGAGGACTTTTACAAATAGAAATGAGCTATAAACTGGCGACAGTTGGACTAAGAAAGTACCTAGAAGAGAAGGACGACCCCTTCATCAAGGCAGTAAACCATCATGAGAGCACTAAGAAGAAATACTCTGTAGTAAAGGAAGCAAGAAAGTTCGAGAGAAATCTAGTGGTTAACGAAGACAGAGAGAATGGCAATGCAGTGACGGCCAATGTAAGGAAGTACAAAATGGAAGTAAAGAAACACTTGATGGCAACAATGAGAGAGAAATGGGAAGATAAACCGTTGCATGGTCGATATCCTAAAAGGTTAAATAAAGCCGACACAGACACAGATAACACCAATAGATGGCTGAGAAGTAGTGGTCTAAAAGGAGAAACCGAAGGCTTCATAATCGCAGCACAAGACCAGAGCCTCCCTACAAGACTATATCACAGCCAAATCATAAAGGACGGCACAGATCCAAAATGCAGACTATGTAATGAGTACAACGAATCAGTGGACCACATAACATCAGGATGCCCTGTATTAGCGAAAAATGAATACATCGAAAGACACAATAAAGTCGCAAGCTATATACATTGGAATTTGTCTAAACACTACAATATAGACGTATCCTTGAAATGGTACGAACACATCCCACAAACTGTTGCTGAAAGCCAACGTGCCACCATATTATGGGATATGCCTATCCACACAGATCGAGAAATTGCGGCAAACAGACCAGACATCGTTGTGAAGGACAAAGATGATAACAAATGCTATTTGATAGACATTTCTGTTCCCAACGATCAGAATGTAGGACTGAAAGAACTTGAAAAAAGATCCAAATATAAAGATCTTGAAATTGAAATCTCAAGAATGTGGGGAAGTGGAAGTCATAAACATTCCAATCGTCATTGGTGCTTTGGGACTGATCAGAAAAGGCATGGACGAAAATATCAAAAATTTGCCATGGAACAATGAACATAGAACAATGTCGAAAAACTGTAATTTTGAGAACAGCACATATCCTACGTAGAGCTTTAGCAATGTAATAACTGAATTTCATAGAAAAGATTTGGAATGACTGCAAGGTAGCTTCATGTTGATGACCACCCACCAATTGAAAGGTAGCAGGTAGTCGGAGTGACGCCATGACTTGTTTTAACCATGCCAAATCTTTTCTATGAAACATCTTTGTAAATACCTTAGGTTTATGGTTTAAACCCGGTCAAGTTGTATCAACTTTGTGAAATGAAATAAACATGTTATAATAATAATAATAATAATAATAATAATAATAATAATAATAATAATAATAATAATAATAATAATAATAATAATTGCTGCGAGCGAAGCGAGCAGCGACACTAATCTTGCACATGCGCGGCATGTTTATGTACCAGCTCTGAACTCGATTCTTGGTAGGTAGGCACGTACGTTTATGGATGTAGCGAACGATGATTTGTGACGTCATCAAAATATGCTTGGAATGATCGCTGACCACGCGATTGGAGTCTTTGTTTTCTAGCTAAAGTTGTCGTTGTTATTCAGATTTACCATACCCGGGAATCCACTGAATCCTGCTTTGTATTCGTGGAAGTGTTCAGCAAGGTCATGAACTGTTTAGTGGTATTTCTCAGGAAAGACAATGTCCTTATATGAGTTTTTCATCGCCGCGTTGTACGCTCGATCGAAGCAAGACGATATAAAGTTGCATTCCAATGTTCTCCTCATCAAAGAGGTAAAATCTCTTTAGAAAGCCACACGATATCGCTAAAATTTTTGGTGAATCGAAATTTTGCTTTCTTTACGCAGACTACTCTCAGTAGTTCAGTTAAATCCACATATATTTATGCATTCTCTATACATTTACAAGGCAAATTATGTGTCAGATATTTATCAAGCACTCTTTTTATGGCTGCCAGGGAGCGATACACATCCTTTACTAAACAAACTTTAATCAATTAGTTTTATAATCATTCCTAACACTGTTTGTGATTGTTTGAAAAAGCAATATATTTCAGTGAATAAAATGTACTTGTACATTTCTAAAACTTGTGTTGTCGTAGTCAGTTAGTTTTATAATCATTGCCGTCGCTAGCCGTTTGTGATTGTTTGAAAAACCGTGATCTCCGTGATCCGCAGACATGGGTCGTATGGTGGCTGCTACGTGTATGTGTATGTAAATTTGCATGTAAGTGTGTGATTGTTCAATTGTCTCGTAATGAAAGCGCCCTTGTAAACCTTCGACTCGATCACGTTGAGCTGCGCCCTTCGTAATTCAGCACTTGGCTGCGAGGAAGGGTGATGAGCTACCCCCAATTTTTTAATTAATTTACTCAAAGTGCTAAATATTTTGAACTGTGTGTGTCCGACACTGAACCTGGAGAATTATGTTCAGTAGTTCAATACTGAAGGTCAACTAGCAGTGTTCGTCACACAACGCACAGGAGATTTGATATATCAGACAAAGCGGTGTACTTTCGTGAGTTTTAGGGGAACAGTTCTGCTAACGTAGATACACCAGCTATTTTCTGCTCGCAGCATTTCACTTTCTATTAGAAACGGCTAGTAATAATAATAATAACTAGACGCACACGTGCGTTCACTCGTGCCCTGGGAGCGGTGCCTTAGGAGAGGCTTCAATGACCAGCCCCGTTCATACTCTTCCCCGAGCCGTTTCACGCATTCTTCACTTAACCGTAACATAATAAAGACCTTTTTTGACCTTTTTAAAGAATATCTGATTAGTCAATTTGTCTGTTTGTCCTTCTATTATCATGCATGGGTATGCTATCTCCAACATGCAAAAATATTCCAGTTTATTCAAGTTTTTATTTCACTATATATCTCAATTGTTTGCTGTAAAGACTTCTACAACGGCGTTTTTGACACAATAACAAATCGTGTATGTTTTCGTTCATGTTTCGGATGTTTTAAGACTTACGTGACCAACAAGGTCAATTGAACCTAGCCATTCCATGCCAATGGTCTGATCTTAAAATTCAGTACAAAAACCTCTCAAGGTCTCTTGAATGCTTGAATGAGGAATATAATTGACTTGCTTCTATGTATGTTCGTTTAGCAACATGTAGGATGAGAAATTCGTAGCTAGATTTCCAGCTCATAGGAAATAGATCGCGAGGGCATTGTTCCAAGTACTCCATTTAGAGTTCGATATTTGGTCAAAGTATTGGAGATGAAGCTCAAAATAACAGCCCATTCTGAAGCTCTTATAAGTATATAGGTATATCTCGAGTTAAAAGCTCCAAATTACATTGTTCTACTGTAGGAAAAGCCTGTCTCTGAAAGCTATTTTCTTTGAAGTCAGCCATCTTGCATTCCTAAAGTTCCTGGCTTGCCTTCACTACGAAGAGTTTGCACGCGCTCAAAGGTGATGAATGAAGGGTATTATTTCTTACGCTCTTAACCAATCAGGAGTGCACACGTCACCGATTGCGCAAGAATGCCGCATTCTCGAGACGAAAAGAGGAAAAAAAAAAAACATTTGCAGTTTATAACTCGTTCCCGGCCTAAAGGCCTGGGCACGAGTAATAACAATAATAATAATAATAAACCAGAAGCAGTAGCAGAAAATCAAGATGTTAAAATCCTCTGGGACTTTAATGTATACACAGATAGAAAGATAACTGCGAGACGTCCAGATATTGTGATCATCGACAAAAGAACAAAGAAGGTTAAACTAATCGATGTGTCTGTACCAGCAGATCGCAGGATAGATGAAAAAGAAAAGGAGAAGATTGACAAGTATCAAGAGCTCAGAATAGAACTAGAAAGACTATGGGGAATGAAAACAATGACTGTACCAATTGTAATAGGATCTTTAGGAGCAATTTCAAAACAATTCAAAGATCATTTACATAGGCTAGACATCGATAAGATCAGTCTTATAGACATGCGGAAAACTGTACTTCTTGGTACTGCACATATACTGAGAAGAGTGCTTCAGCTCTCAGGAGCAGGATAGTTCTCGAGCTAGAAGTAATAAGTTACCAGCAATACTACATTTGTAAATCATTATATACCAGTTTGCTGTGAAATAAAAGATAATAATAATAATAATAATAATATACAATTTATAAAGCGCTTATCCACAGTGCTGCTCTAAGCGCTGTGAAAAATAAAAAGTATAAAAGTTAAGTGATGCAAAAAATCCCAAAAATAGTATAAGAAAGACAGAAATTACATGCAGATTAAAGGCTATTTTAAATAAGTGAGTTTTTAGAGATGTTTTAAACGAAGACAAGCTATCACTGTTCCTGATTGACGATGGAAGAGTATTCCAGAGCTCAGGTGCAGATATGGAGAAAGAACGATAGCCATAAGATTTTAGTTGATACTTTTTATGTTCAAGAAGAAGAGAAGAAGAAGAACGTAGACATCTTGGTGGATGATAACGAGAAATCATTCTCCTTTCAATTCAGCTAAATGATGTTTATCAATCTTTGCATATTGTGCCTTGGTAGAGTCCTTTTAGTTTCAATGTCATAGTTAGATAAATTTCAAGATTTACATCATAATAAATTTAGTATTTGAAATAGTCAATTATTAAGGTAAGGTGATCTTAAATAAGCATGCCAAACTAATGGCCAAGCAAATCAAGGGAGGGGAAATTCCATATATTTACATATATTTACATGTATTTACAAGAGAAATAAGGTAGGAAAAAGGCATGCATTTACATTCTTCATCATTTCGACCAAATCTGACCCCAAAAAATATATGTACCCAGCTGCGAGTACCGGGATTTTTTGGAATATTCCTCTGCTCACAGGGTGAAAAATAATGTAAATAACTTATGTAATTTAGTTGACCTTACCTATTAACACCCAGACTAAAAGAGCTCTAGACAGAAGGAAAGAAATTGAAGCTGCACATATTTCCTATTTCAAGGACAAGCATAAATTCTTAAAAGCCAAAGCTAAAGACTTGAAAACATTAAGTACATTTACCCTGGATAACTTGTACAACTTATCACAGAGAAAATGACTGTTATCCATTTACCATCTGAAAGGCTTAATATATCTCCATACTAACATAGGGACGGGCTCAAAATATATATACATGGCGAACTAAGTCATTAATTTTGGACCCTAGGATAGCTCAGTGAAGAGTCAAACTGTAAGAAGTTTAAGAACTGAGTCATCCATACTAGTACGATTTTGCATCTTACACCATGTTCTGTAGCTTAATCCACGAGCTACCTACACCATTGGCGGTTCGATTTATTTATCTACGTAATAACCCCGTATCGTTTTCTTTGTGTAATAATTGTTCTGTTTGCTGATTTTCAATGTTATTTGTCCTTCCCCGTTCGTGGGATTGCATCAATTTAGAGCGAGATGAAATATAAAAGCCTAGCTGTCCAAAAAAAAAAAAAATAATAATAATAATGACAGTGTCAAACAAGCCGTTTTACCGCCACAAGAGGAGGTTTTATAGAGTATCATTTGTTCTAAACGATTTTTGTTGCCGTAGCTATTATTACCGTCCTAAATCTTATATATCTTATATCAATCCTTTGGAAGAAGTTTAATCGCGTTGAATCTACAACTGGTTAGCGACCGACTTTACTTTAATTTCATGTCTCCAGCTGCAGTTGATCGAGAATCCATTGATCAGCAAAACTAACGCTAATATACTGAATGTTGAATCACTCAGCGGTGCATTTAAAGGATTGATATGAAGTTGCATGGTCCAAAATGTCTGAAATTTCACATAATGAAACCTCGTAGCTTGTTTTTTAGACTTTTCTCGTAGGGTGAATGTTTCTTCCATAGATCTCTCAAAAAAGTTTTGTTTATCTTGGCAGTTGTTGAAATTGGGTTGAGAACAGATTTGAAGTCCAACAAATAGCCGCATAACTGACCAATACACGGCAATTTTAGCCAAATGCGAAAACTTATCTTTATACTTTGTCCGCTTTAGCACATGAGTTGTAAGTCGGGTTTTAGCCAAAACAGGGATATTTTTGACCTTAAGTGCTTGAATTGCATTTTATGCGTTTTGTCGCCACTGTGAAAGCTTTTGTGATGTTACGAAAGGCAGCAACGATGAACGGCCGTTTGCCTTGAGACTTTCCCTCCTTCTTGATACAGAAGCTTGCGAAAACTGACAGCTGGTGTTTTAAAATGGTTTGTTGTGCGGTCTTCAGGTGTTCAAATAATTCTAAACGGCAAAAATATTAGTTTGTGCAAACTGCAGAAGAATTTAGGATAAGACTAGAGCATTATCAATTGTCCCTTAGCTTTTGATGCCAAACAATATGACTTACATTTAAAATGCAGAATATCAGATACGGTAAGGTAGGCAGTATTTTACACCGGAGAACTCAGCACTCAATCGCTGCCAGGAAATACATAGGCCATACAACAATAGTATTTTGAATATCATTGAAAATACGTTACCAAAGCGACAACTTGTGAATAACAAACAGACTATGACCATTGTTTGTTGACTAGTTTAGGATGACGATCACATGCAATTTTTTCGATAAAGCACTATTTACGTTAACACACGGCGGGCTAAACATGTTTTGGCAGGGACACTGACATTCTTTGAAATTTGTAACAATTTGTTTTTTTTGTTTTTGTCTTTTGAAATATAATTTCATTCTACACCCTGTCTATAGTCTTAGAATAACTCTATAAATGTTTGATATCGGCACCCGAGTTTCTGAAATGCTACGGCCACTTAAAACACGAGATTCCTATCATGAGTGAGCAGATGTTTGTTCTAAGAAAACTGCCGAAAAACGATATAAAAGCCTTTAAAAAGGCTGTTAAATTTCTTGTTTTTAAATTATACAACAATTTTAGAGGTTTAAATTATACGCCATTTACTTTTTACTAGCATTTCTAGAAACTTGAATTGAAACAACGTATAATAGCTCATTTAACATACCTTCGACTTACCATAAAACAGTTTTCTTTGCTGGAAGACAGTAATTTAGCTTTACCGTACAGTACGTTGATGTGGACTTCGCTATCGTTCTATGCTGGCAGTCCTTTATTATTTTGTATATGTTTTCAAGCGCCAACAAACCTATCGAATTCTTTGCCTTTTTATCTGTAAATGTAAAAACAAAGCAAGCAATGATAAAGCTTACGGACATCAACATACTTCACAAAAAAAAAACATGTCCTACATCAGATCACACAAAAAAACTCGTAAAATGGTATGGATTGAAGCTTGCTGTGCAAAGAAGGAAAGCAATATACCAGTCAAATAGTTATCGGCAAGTCGTGTCTTAGTAAATGGTCATGTAAAATTGAATGTTCGCCCACGCTGAACATGCGAGCCAAAACATTTGAACTACTTGTTTAGTATTTATCCAAAACATATAAGATTGTGATATCTATTCAATCGCTAATAACACGGTTGTCAGGCATGACGAAAATTGCGAATCATTTACTTAATGAGTGTAAATTCCAAAATATTTTGTGAAATAATCATTCCTTTTTAAGTCCTCATAAAAGTATTTCGTGCGGCTGGTATATGCGTCAATATCAAAACTGTTTTTGTTCTGGAGCAAGGCTAAAACGCTATGATGTCATTATGGCGGCACTAAGTAGAAACCAAAATCTTCCTGAAATGACTAATGTTTGGCCATTAAGCGTTTTAGATTAAATAATTATGATATTCTCTGTAGAACTCAGTGTGAGTAGGGAAAGATGCCAGAAAGCAATTAGGCATTGTTCTTTCAGTTCGGCATTTGGCGGTTTCCTTTTTTTTTACATTTGATGGATTTGTTTTTATAAAGGTCAAATCTCGTGTAATTATCTCGATTTAGGACAACCTATTTGTGGACAACCTATTTGTGGTGTGTTACTGTTATCAAAAAGGTATAGCGAAACTAGCTATGTTCCAGTAGTATTTCGTAGGACACAAAATGAGATGACTTTCTCACTTGTATGAAGTCCAGCTTTGTCTAAAACCTCATGTAACATTAAATATGAATAATTATTAAAAACTTTTATCATAATCTTATTTGATTCTTTATATATATATATATAATATCAACTATATACTAATATTCAACTATGTTGACTATATATATGTGTAATTTGTTTATATAATTTGTATATATACACAGCGTTTTGCAAAAATTCTGAGAAAGCCAAGTATATACATATATACATATATCAGGTGGGTAATTTTCAAACTAAAATCGCTAAAATACGGGCAAAAATACAAATTCTTTGCAAATTTACGATATAGTTATTCAGACTTAATGGTGATAAGCACTTTGGCATGACTTTTATAATTTTATGAAAAAGATGCTATTTTAGAGAATTTTGAAATTATGCAAATTAGTATATATGTGTATATGTATATACTTGGCTTTCAAAGAATTTTTGCAAAACGCCGTATATATATATAACACTGTAGTTTTACAAATGGAATTGTCACTCGGAAAGATGTTAGAATTATAATGTATGCTTTGTCGAGTGTGAAATAAAACTCATCATCCGAGTGACAATTCCATTTATAAAAAAACAATTATGTAAAGCGCGCTCTGATTCATGTTGTTATAAGAGCATATGAACATGGATTTTAAGATGACGAAAGGCGATTTCGATGTTTTTCAATACTATTTACGTTTAGTTTGTCACAAAAATTGCAATAAACACCATTTGCCTTTAGAACTGTGGGAAGAAAATTTCTCACAAAGAGGAATAGTTAAAACAACAATTGAACAACAAAAACAAGGCCTCGGGAAAAGAAAAGACTTGCAAACCTGAAAATATACTACAAACTACTTTTAGCTAGCCATAGCCGAACTTTTAGCTGTTAACTGTAACACTACAAAATCGACTTTTCCAATGGTTTGTTACTTCAACAAAATCAAATTAACAATTAAACATAAATTCAATGAGTCAGTGACAAAGCAATGAGTCATCGATTCACGCATATCATTTTAGGGGTGGCCATCGCCAGAAATGATAACCGTGGCGCCTGCCGTGAGCGGTCAGCAGTTATACCCTAAAGCTCAGAAATTCCAAAATGATGGATAGAACAACCGGAGGTTCGAAGCTAGCTTTTTCTTATTCTTCTTTGCATAATCTAAGCAATATTTATTATGATAGAAAATATAGGAAAGGCATCCCTCTGATGAAAATGTTATGGTTGACTTGACTTGTTAAGGCTGGTTCACATTCCGTCGGAATCGGAATCGGAAGCAGAAAACAAATGAAAAGACAAAAGAGTTAAGTTAAGCGTGTGACATAAGACATCGACATAAGCATCGCAAGAAGCATAAGACCAAGCATAAGCATAATCAAAGACAAAGGAAAGAACAAAGAAAAACACCTTTCTCTTCTATTCTAATCCCTAAATTCTTTATTGTTTTCTTACGATTCCGATTCCGATTCCGACGCTAGTGTGAACCAGACTTTATGGTTGACTTGACTTGAAGATTTTCATAAATATTCAATACGTCTGACATATTCAAATAAGTTGCCGGGAGCTCATATTTCGCGCCAAGGATGCGTCCGCTGTTCTAACTACTTAGAAGCTCAAGGAGTTTGACTTCAATTTGGTATATCGATCGCGAGTTTTCGCCCAATATTACTCAAACTATTGCCCCAGAAGTTATTGGAATATGGAGTGTGGTATCGCAGGTTGCCAACAACACGTCGAAGAAGTGCTTTTTGAATTGAAAAAATGCTATTTCAATTTACTCCTCAATGAAGTAGAGAGACTTCGAATGTACAGTTGGTCAACCAAAATTCATCACTAGAGGTTCAACTTTTTTACTAGTACTTTTATTATGGTATTATAAGCCCTTAATGTTAGTTGCTACCTGGAGGATTCCAGTTTCATGGTACTGGTTCTTATGGAGTATTGGACGAGACTTTGCATCGAAAGATGCTATGCGAATTTTTCATTTTGGTTAGGGATTTTTCTATTTTACCTTAGATTACATGTTAAATTTCAACATCTGAGGTTCAACTTTTTGGTATACTGTATTCAAAATGTATAAATCGAGCTTGAGTAAAAGTTTCGCATACATTTTCTTGTACGATTTGAGTGATAGCGAGCAAGTTGAAAGGGACTGGTGCGAGCAACACGGAGCTGATTTCTGGCGATGGAATGGTAAAATCCGAGACTCGCCGAGACGCAGAGACCCCTGTTTGAAAATCTGAGACCGAGACTAACGCTTTTCGAAAATCCGAGACCGAGACTGAGTGCTGAGAAAACCGAGCCCGAATCTAGAAATACTGAAGCATCCGAATCTGAAAAGTATTATTAACTAGAAATTCAGTTTTCAAATCACCCAGAAGGCAGTCATTGTGAGCTACTTTACTGCAAGATTTTTGCTGAGCGGCTAGCGCTTCGCGCTCGTGTAGGTACAAGGTAATATAATATTTTAAAACAACTGCCGGGTGAGCTGCCTTTGCAAATAAACTCCTTTACTACAAATATTTTACCAAGTGGCTTACGCTTCGGAAAGAGCTAGTTATTGATCTTTGGAATAATTGCAACTCGTTGTTGGCAACTCATTCAGTTCAGTCAATGCCTTTGTGGAGTGATTTGCACCTTGCGTCGTAAGAGCAGCCATATCAAGTTTTTAATTGCATGTCTGACAAGTTGAAGTTTTTCCCCTCTCCAAAGAAAACAAATCCGAGACTTGGAGACCTTCCGCTCTGAAAAACCGAGACTCCGAGACGGGAAGAAACATGGAAAAACGAAAATGCGAGACCCTTCCTAGATTCAGAGATCGGATCAAAAGTTGCCGAGACCCACGATTTTCTAGGTACCATTCGCCACCCCACTCAGCATTCGATTCTGATTTTCGACGAAACTAAGGATCATATGCTCATTTTTTACAATGAACTCAGTTCACTCATAGACGACTTTCAAAAATGGCGGCCTAGTACATGAGAACGAGGCCACAAAGGCCTTGTTACCAGAAAATATGCGTGGCGACACTTCTATTGCTATCAAAGACGATGTGTTCCTTTTCCTTTTAAAATACCTATTTTAGTGTGCATTTTACAGGATAATTTTTATATATTTAGAATCATTTGATGCGATGTTGATTTTGGAGGCCTTTCTGGCCTCGTTATCGTGAACAATGAGCCCGCCATTTTTGAAAGTCGTCTATACAGTTAATCTTTACAAAAACCATTAAAAACTACAGTGTTTAACCTACAGTTTTAATTTGATATCAAATATCTAAGTAATTTACCTCGCCGAGTTGTTCGTCGATGCATGCTTGAATTTCACTTGCAAATGATTTAGAAATCTTATTCGTAAAGATTTTGACGTACAAAATGTAATAAATCGAATAGAGCTGATTAATGCCACGTTTCGATGTCTACAAGGTACCATTCTCAAGCAAAATGAGTTAAAAGTTAATTTCAAAGGATATGTCAAACATTGCATTAGGTTAATTTACATGTTAAACAAGGCAAAGAGTTTTGCCCCGAGGGAGTCAGATTGCACGTTCAACTCAGCATTTTCAGCATTCAATTAACAGCATTTCGTAAAGTAAACAGTCAAATTATACTTTTACACTTCTTTAGGACAGCAAAATTCTTGTTGGATGTCTGCTGGGATGGTGTCGTGTGCCATTCTGTAATACTTGGTGATGTTTGAAGATGTTCCTTTGTGCTGTTCGATACGGCCGTGCAGGTGTCTATAGGTGTAAACAATATAACCTTTATCGCAAGAGTCACATTTAAGGGTGCTGGGACATATTTCATTACTAGGCAACGTGCTTGCTGTGTTGGATATTAAAGCGAGTGCCAGAGCTCATTGACGTCTTCGATTTTACGATTTTTTGAGGAAATGTCACTTTTGGAATGCCCACGTTTCTTTGGGTCTTAAAGGTTCGCATTTCTATTGAGAGAGCGGGAAATATAATTTTTCACAGAAATTAATTCAACAAAATATGCTACAAATTTCTCAAATTATCAGTCGGCCGAAGGAAAGCAAAATAATGGGTCAAAACATTGTAAGTGAAAGTCTTAAAACCAAATATAGGCATATTGAAGTTGTTCATTATGATACAGCCGAACTATAAAGTGTCGAACATCTGAAATCTCCAGTGCGCATGCGCAAACGGCCGGTTTTCATTTTAAATTCTATAATCTTTGAGGAGTTTGCAGCTAAAATAATTATTTTTTATCTTGAAATGTTGTATGTATTATGCTCCACAAAGTAGCGGATGGGTTTTCTAAAAAAGTGTAAAATAGCGAGGTTATCCGCACAAATGTCTTTACGAAGACGATAAAAGAGCTCTAAAAATGTATCTGTCAACGAAATGAAAAACTCATAAGTCACTTTGTGCACCTTGAAGAATAAAGCCATACTATGTAAGAATTGAATAATTTTTTTTTGAAACGGCAAAAATTGTGGAAATTCTCTGTTCCGATGACGTCATTAAATGATGTCACGCGATGACGTCATCAAACTCGAGAAATTGGTGATTGTTGATTTCTTCATAAGTATCACTGCTTGAATCCAATTATCAGCCGACTTGTTGTTTGTTGACGATTGGGGGTTTCTTTTCTTACAATTTTAGCGACTCGATGAGTTTCCGGCTCGTGAAGACAGTTTGAACGCTGATGTTTATCTTATGGCTCAGGTCCTGTAGTTTTTAACTCGTGGACTGCAACGTATGGCAATTCTGAAGTTGTCAGTTGGCTCTTTTCGCGACGTATCAGGTTGGATTGGAGCTTATTATCGACAGAACGTTTTATAGTCCTGTCAATAAGCGTCCTTGGGTACTTTAGGGCTATAAACATTTCCGCTTACGAATCGACAACTTTATTGACGACGACGACGTATATCCAATGTGGAGAACTGGGTTCTAGTCGGAAACAAGCGCGAAATTTAAATATGTGATATCTTCGCGGCTGAGTATCGAGTTTAAGGGAAATTAGAGAGTTGGTTATTTTGTGCTACAGCAGCAGAATGCTCAGTGATGAAGAGCTTTTAATGCTTTATAATCATGAAGGAAATATAGGACGAAATCCTGATTTCCCCTATTGGTTGTACGACAGCTTTGATTTAGACGAATTTACAGATGCTGAATGCAGAGCTGAATTTCGATTTTTGAGAAATGATATATACAGCCTTGCTGATGCTCTTCGTTTGCCATATGAAATTGTGACATACAACGGCCTAGTTGTAGACAGTATTGGAGCCTTATGTATTGTACTAAGACATTTTTGTTATCCATGCCGATATGGAGACTTGGTTCCTCGATTCGCTCACCCGGTACCTGAGCTATATTATAACAAACCACATGCTAGACTTGATTTACAACCGGTGGCATCACCTACTTACACACTTTAATCATGATTTACTTTCACCTGCAAACCTTGTTTTGTATACTAATGCAGTACACGGGGCCGGAGCTGCCTTAGAGAATTGTTGGGGCTTTATAGATGGGACTATTCGTCCAGTGTGCAGACCACATATAAATCAGCAAGTAATTTTTTTTCAAAAAGTTAGCATCATACCATAACGTTTCCCACTCATACTTTGTGTCCAAATGGTGTTCATATATCAGACTACCTCTCACCAAATTAAAGCCAGGGAGAAAACAGTTGACCGAGAGATTTTTTCATTTGGAGCATTAAACGTTTTTGTATGAATTTTGATAAAATTCAGCCAAATTTCATGTCTAAGTGAACGTACGCTGACAGAGATCCAAAGCACTTTCTGACGTCCAACTTCGTTCAGAAGTAGTATCATGATATATGAACAACATTTGGACAGTCCAAGAGTTGTCACGCTACTTTGCTTTTAAAATTATTGAATCGAAACTGACAAGATATTGTGATTTTAGGGGTTAAAAAATTGCCCCTTGCACTGTAAAAACTGTTTGGTTGAAACTACCAATTTAATTGGTTGCAACCAAAACAATTGGGTTGTTTTAACCAAAACAGTTTTGGTAGCGACAATATTACCAATTTGGTTTTGGTTGAAACAACCATTATATTTGGTAAAACTAAAAACAAATCCAGCACTTATAACTGACCAATATATTTTTGGTTAAAATGACCATTTCATTTGGTAAAATTTCAAATAAAATCCAGTAAATAAAAGGAGTTTCAGGTCGAATAAAACAATACTGATTGTACTACAGTACAGTAACTATACAAGTACAAAAATGTAGTATGTGTGATACAGTACAATTGGCGCCAAAAGCCCTCTAAGTACTCCTCACAATCGATTACAGACATCTACATCGAGAAAAACCTGTGAAAAAACCCTTTGTCGTACGTAACTTTCTTTTATCTTGTTTCGTTGTGTTCTTTTAGCAGTTTTTAGATCCAATGACAAAAGAAAAACATCCAACAACAACATCTTTTCTCTTCGAATGAATTATTAGCCAGCGTTAAGTCAAGTCAGCGGTCAACACACAGGAATCCCGTACATTTTTCACAATAAACCAATGAAAACACGGTATTTCATCACGTGGGTAATTTGAATTTCGCTGCGCGATCATTTTGTAACGTTGAAAGTACAAGGAGGTTAGAGAGCGAATATTTCTACAAAAACCTATATTTTGAGCCTAAAATATAGCCTACATTAATCTCAAATTGTCGGAGAAAGATTGAGAAAGTTTTAATACATGGTTCGAAAGAAGAACAAGCTTCATCAGACTAGAAATAGTCAGTTATTCTACTCTGAAGGAAAGGACGCCGAATTTGCTGGTAAGTTGAAATGATAAGTAATATTTACTCTACAAAAAGTCAACTTTTAAACCTTCTTATAGGCAGGAAGGTCATAAAGGAGAATCCTTTTAGGATAGCCATGTTTTGATTTCACTATGACAGGAATATGATTGTTCTTTCGAGTAAATCAGCTCGGGTATAGCGTAGCCTGCACATTGAGTTGTGATTATAAATGTTAACTTATTTTAAAATTAACTTCTGACAAAAATACCAAAACGGTTAAAAGGAGAAATTATATACATTTAAAATCACAAAAATATGTGTGGAGTTATTGTTTATTAGTCATTTTCAAATGATTACACGTGTTCAGTATGTTTTGTTATTAAAACACTACCGACAATAGAAAATATACACCAAATTGGTTTGAAGTTTTAGACCAAGTTTGATTAACCAAATAAGTTTACCATCATTTACTTTACTGCAGTCACAATAAATATATATGTGCTAATATGCCCATGGGTAAATGTTTGAATGTTACTGTCAGGCCAAACAGTTTGGACATGCAAGTGGACACATTATCAATGAATTGTCATACAAATCTTACCACAGTTTATTCAGGCTTGAATTGTTTTCAAATTTATTTTAAAAATGAATGGTGTAAAGACTTTTTTAAAATAAGAATTAACACCAACTTAAATAAAAACATAAAAGCTGCAAATTTTCTTTTTCAAGTCAATAAACTATGGTAAAATTTTATACCTTTGACAATATTTATTCATTCATAATGTCCAGACTTTTTGGTGATGGGTAACACAAAGTACTTACTCATGCACAGTGATGCCAAAATAGATTGATGAATTAATTAGAATGCCTTATAAATATCAAAGTTGATATGATAAGACTTGGAGTGAAGGAACTATACACCCAATTGAAATATGGCCGCAAATTTAAATAACAGTTTTATACTGACTAGCCTCTCATTCATGGAAAAACCTTTTGTGTTTCCACATGAACACGAGGCTAGTCAGTCCAGAACAATAGTTTTTCAAATTTGCCGCAATATTTCGATTTAGTCAATGTTCATGGTGAAATGGACATAGTCATTTCAGATCCCTAGTTGTCCTAATAGGCATTTATGTTGCTTAGGCTTTGCAAAGGTACTTAACAATGTAAATTAAATATTTTTTGAAGCTTTGCCAGAGTTTATCAATTTTACAGAGGTGCAGCTAATGAAGAGTCTATAAAGTCTTTTGGCATTACATTTGATGATCATATTAAATTCATTTTGTCTCTAAATCAATTATTGTCAATAAAAATAATGTAGAGTGCAAAGACAGTTTTCTGAAGACAGTGTGCAAAGTCTAGTAATTGCACATCCTTGGGAACCCAGAAGTAATATTCTGTCATTCATTTCTCAGTCCCAGAAAAATTTCCTGAGAGTGAGAAATGTGTGACAGAATTACTCCTGGGTTCCCAAGGATGATAATTACACACTGTCTTCACAAAACTGTCTGCACTCCACAATTTGCACTGCACATTTCATTGTTAATTAACCTATATAGACTTCTAAAAGCACTTGTTTGTCACAAATAATTCAGGGATTTATACTTATTCTATGTGCAATCAAACTATTTGAATTTATGCAATAGAATCCCATATCAGTTCTTATTTCCTTATGATAATGAAAAATAAGGTCATTTATGGCTATATTTTTTAATTGTAGGCTGATGAGAGTTTTGACGAAGTTGTTACAAGTAGTACTACACCAAGACTTCTTTCCACAGGAAGCCTGAAGTATGTTGCTTAATATATACCCTAGGAGGTTCTGGAAATTTTTTGATAAAGTAGGTGAAAACAAACAATTATAATATTGTTTCTTTTGTTTTTTATAATTAAGTGCTAGCTATCACTTTGTCAACATTTTTAACCTGCTTCATTAAGTGCAATTTTTAGAATGAAGTTAAAGTCAAAGTTGAATTTAAATGAAGCATTTTATTGTGATTCAAATTTGGTAAAAATTTGTGAAATAGGCGATATGCTCTAACAGGTCACATGACCCTATCTTCCATAAATCAAGCAGTACCGTAAAAATGAACTCCAGAAATCGAAAAAGCATCTCAATATTAGGAAAATAAAGTTTCAGCTCAGAAGATGTGATACAGGACAAATGACAATGAGTTTAAGATTGGGGATTTTCTTAATTAAGATTCATTTTGAAAAATGCGCTGGATGGCAAGCTTGTGCCATCCAACGCATTTTCCCGAAGGAATCTTAAGAAAATATCTCACCTTAAATTTGCTGTCATTTTTTCTCTCATTCATCTTATATAAACTGAAACTTTACATTTAAACTAATATCGAGGTTCTCTTTCTATTTTTGGAGTTCATTTTGACAGTGCTGCTTGATTTAGGGTGATAGGGTCACGTGACTTGTTAGTGCATAATGCCTATTATATTTAAGTTTTAGATGTTCATGATCATATTGTTGATTTTTGCATTTATATTTTTATTTATTTTTATACATTCTTGCATCATGATGCACCGACTATTGTAAGAAGGGAAAAATATATAAATTTGTGCAATAAAAAATGTTTTACTTTGATACTGATTGAAGGAGTTATTGAAGTGATATTTTGTACCAATGGAAATTTGGTTAAATTTACCAATATCATTTTAACTAAAATTTAATTGGTTAAATTATTGGTTGCTAACCAATAGTTTTTGGTTACCTGGGATGCATTCATTTTACCAAAACAATTGGTCATATTTACCAAAACATTTAGTTATAAAAACCAATTGAATTGGTAGATGTGACCAATTGCTAATGGTAGAAATAACCCCCAAAATAATGGTAGAAACAACCCAAAGACTTTTTGGTAAATTCTACCAAATATATTTTGGTTACCTGGGATGCATTTAAACAACCAATTATTTTTGGTGGTTTTAACCAAACTGTTTTTACAGTGTGGATAATTCAAAATTCGTTTATACGAATTTCTCAGAAATTCGTGTGCTGCTAGGCAAAGTCCTAATTATCAACGCCTTGTTTGTCGTTTTAAAGTTTAGGCCAAAAACGCGTAAAATTGCTTGAAATCTAAAACGGCGATGTCATCGTTTCGTCGCTATGCCTAACTCCGGTGTAAACAAAACACCTACCATTGAACACTTCAGTCTTCATGTAGTTAGTGGACACAAGTTCATAGCTGTAGGTCCTTTCATGTAACTAACTACAGCCGTTTCAAGTTGACCGGTCGAACCCTAGAGAAATTGTAGGAAGCCTCCTTAAACGTCAAAAGAAACTTTAATCTATCCCTAGACTTGCTGTGGAATTTATTTTTGAAATTAGTTTTTTTGCCGCGACGCATTTTGCGATCAAACAGCGAAGGTGCGCCTCAAACAAAACCCAGCGACCTTAAAGATTCATACTTCGGCAGTACGGTAGCTTTGAAGACTTTAGGTTTTTCAGTGTCAGGTTGTGTAGAGTGGACGTACACGCAGGGCGTGGTGTGTTTTTGTTTTTGAAGATCTTAATTGTAGAGGAAATAAAGTTGTATGGAACGGTCATAAAAGGGCAAGTTGAGTGGGCTGATGACATGGATCTACCTCTAGTTACTTGGTCATGAAGATGTTTGCCATTCATCGCGTACAATTTCACACTAAGTAACGTAAGTCATGACCGTATGGAAGAATGAGTTCGAGCGCCAAACAATAACATTGTTATAATCGTAATATGATTGGTCAAAATAACTTAAATAATAAAGTCGCGTGTTACATTTAAAGACGAAAAACAAAAGAATACAGGATTTATTTAAAGCAGTAAATTTACATCAAATTCCCGATGTTACATTTTTTAGAGGGCCATTTACAAAGACACGCCATGGCGTTTTTTTATTCATTGTCGTACTTTCCATACCAGAGGACGCCATTTCGACACTGTATTCACTCAAAGACAATCGCTAGATCGAACAAGAGCTAAGAGGTAAGAAGAAAACCAAACTATCATTGTTTTGTTATTCGATGTTACATTTTTTCTTGAAGCTTTTCCGTTTTTGCCAACGAGAGTGGAAGGTACGAATTTAACCTTGTTCTTTGTAACTCCTCGAAGTTAATAAGCATGAAATGTGACAGGCGTTCTGCGATATAACATTCAAATGAGCAAAATCACCGGAAGTTACCTGAAATTGCCCTGTCGCATAATGACGTCACACCAAAACATTTTTTGACGCTAAGGATTATGGTCGCCAGAGGGGATCAGAGTGATTGCATATCAAAACTCGATACATTGAAGTTCTACTTCGAAAAGGAATATTAATAGGTCCCAATTTCCACTGTTTCTGAGCATCTATCCCCAATGTAAACAAACTGTGACGTCATTATGCGATAGGGCAATTGTACGCGATGTACTGGAGAGAGAGGATTGACCATTCCACAACCATCAATTTGTTTGTAGAGACGTCCATTAAAGCTGATTAGATTGTATTCTTGGTAACGTGGTTGAGTTTTCGCTTGAACATGAGTTTGTTGAGTTGACTAGTTGAGTGTTGAAGGATGCAGTTTCAGGTCTTTAACGCCGAAGTGAATGTTCATATCCACGGGAAACGTTGTCGTATAATAGAAAGTGACAATGAAGATTAGACGATTTAAACTTCTTCTTAAAAGTTTTCCCAGCAGATTTTCGGGTTTATGAAATAACCATTCGGCAGAATTTTGCTGAAAAAGACTTATCTACTTCATAATTCTTCATCTTAATCTAGTTGTTTTTCCTGATTTTGACGAAAAGAAAAAAGAAAAAAGAAATTAAAGGAAATTGCATCAACGAAAGTGCTTAACATTTGTAAGAATTTTCAAATCATAAAATGTCAATTTTTGTGCTGAAATCCGTTTGATTTTTTGTGGTTACTGGCTTGTCATCGAGTGCGTATGTTCGATAGTCCGTAAGTTTCCGCAGTAATCACTTCGGGTGACAGTCGGATGAGAACGAAATCCTTCCGAATTTTGCCGAGTACATTTCTTCGATTTTCGCTATGAAAGTACGATTTAATTATTAAGAAACTAGCTGGCCGGCGTTTGTAGCGATTAGTTTTGTATATTTTATTGAAAACCACTCTTCGAGGGAAAAATAGAGCAATTAAGTTTTATTTGATAAATATGGTGTCTACGAAGAAATTTGGAATGAAACAGGAAACCCAAGCTATATTATTGTAGACTCGCCTGTCCATGTGCTCCATGTAGTCGGTAAGTAGAGAACCGGCGATTTTTCTTTCTTTTTCTCATATAACCAGGTATACAGCTTTAACCAAGGACTAAGGAGTTTGTTTTTAAGGAATCGTTCAGGATTTGGGGTGGTTTGCGAAAGGTTTTGAGCGAAAGTTGATCGTAACACAGTGTTTGTTTGACAACGATCGAAGTCTGCTGCTATGTCACTTTATGTACCAAATTCGATACCAAATCTCGTGTGGATTTCATTTGCATTTATGTCTTTACTTTCGCTTTGGATTTTTTTGGAAAAGTCTTTGTTATTCTCGACGTTATTTGGCTTTGTTGTATATTTGAGTCAGTGAAATTGGATTTCTTGACAGAAAAGTACTCGAAGACTTAAAATATAATTTGTTTTTGATTTTGTCTGCACAACGATATTGTATTATTATTTCTTATCGGATTCACTCATTACAAGATTTTAAAACCCACTTCAGAGTATCATAGTCTATATTTATATTTTTCTGACTATTGATTATTTTTGGTCTCTCGACAAGTCCAAATCGAGTTATAGTTCATTTACTCATTAGAGATTACGCTAAATAGCTAGATTAGTGGACTTCCAAAACACACTGTACTATTGACAAATGTTTTTTCCCTCATTTTTTGTTCCAGATTTTCCTGTTACTAAGACATTCCTGATGTAAAAATAATACCAATGCTATGACAATTGTGAATAGACAATTCGTGTTTGTGAATAAATGCTTTTTATTTATGTAAACTGATTTGAGTTCCCAACAGTCCTGTGCTTTTACTGCAATGGATCATCATTTATGTTTAACATTTTAGACAAGTTTTATACAGTATATACTCAAGTATAGTTATTACTAGTACCCCTATACATCAGTGGGAGCATGCATGGGCAGTCTTGGAATAGTCACTTATACATAAGATGATGGTTGGGACTTGATCGAAGTAGATATGGAATGAGAGTACTGCAACATCTCAGCATCTCAGCCGGTGCTGCTACGGCGCGTCCGCGAAGAACAAAAGAAATTCTTTCCGGTGCGTCCGAGGAACGAATGAAATACTGGGAACACTCCGTTGCGCAGCAACCGAACAACTTTATCGGAGTTTCAAACAAAAGAACGAGTTGGTAGTGGCACGCGCCGCGTCTATTGTTTTTCGATTCTGCCACCTGCAAAAGGTATTGTTTTCAATTCCTGGCTCTTTTAAGAATGAACAAAAGTTTAGTTAAGCGAGCGAATAGACCATTCTATTGAGAGCGTGACGGCTTTTGTCCGTGAAACGGTCACCTGTAGAACTATTGTGTTTATCAGTTCAATATCCAAAATGAACTTCAATTCGACTTATGTATTTGATTCAATGTCTCAAATTATAGCAACTGTCAAACAAAACATGACGCAACCATTCATATGCTATTGAATATTTATTCTATTGCATTCATGGAAACCATGGAAACCATCTTTCGAGCTGGTCCACAGGGATCCCAAACAAGATCAAATGTTATTTTATTAAGTACAACAAATACTGTCTTCAGTTCCCTCGTTACATTCAGTTCTTAATGTTTTTCCCAGCCAGGAATAGATTTAATCACGGCTCTCAATCGTTCTGAACGTCTTGGGGGTTGGAATACCTGTCCTCTGTACTTGTGCTCATCTTGATAACGTATCCACTTGAGAGGTTTTCCTTGGCTCGGTGGGGGAGTAGGTGGAAACTCTTCTGGGACTGCACTCGACAGAGGGGTAAAAGGAGTGGGTTGATCCGAGGGAGCTTTTAATGGGGTCGACGGTATTTCCTGTGAACTAGCAGTTTTAAAAGGCGTTCTAACTTTGGATGTCAGACGTTGAAGAAAGGAGGGTTCTTTCGGTGTTGCTGTGGCAATACCACTGTCACTGGGCAGAGTTGCTGTAGGGACGTTTTCTGAGGTCGTCACGTTAGAAGGTTGACTCTGAACAGACATGGTTGGTACGGTTGGTTTCTGTCTCGGTATCGTGAAACCGTTATTGGAGAGTTGCCGTTGATGGACGAGGTAACGAGTCAACAGTGACTCATATTGTTTGGTTTTCACCTCCGGAGGTAGGGAAGGGTCATTCAAAATAGTGTTCATCTGTTCTGACAATTCCTGCATGACTTTAAGAACGGGTGACTGTAAGTACCCCTGACGCTCAAAATAGTTAGCCATGGTCTTCATCGAATCTGTTTGGCCTCCAGTCTGCGATAGGTGGGCGTCGTTCGTCATTCGTACGCAATCGACACTCCTCCCTGGTGTTGGGTTCGAGATCGACGAACAGGTAGCCGTACGACCGCTGAACGGCGGCCTCGTACTTTTGAACAAACTGTTCCGTCTTTCCTGGGTACATTTGTTTTCCTAACGTCATCATCTGCAATTTGTCTCTGGGGTTTTTAAACAAGACGAGGTACGATGCATTCAGACTCAAGGTGCGCATGATCTTGCCTTGAAAATAGACATTTTGCAAGAGGAACACGACACTGAGATTTCGGTGATGGGACCCCTTTGTAAACATTTTCAGGATTCGTTTGTCGTTGGAGGTCTCGGTCATTTGGTCATCGATGACCATCACATTGTTGATCTTGGGGTCAAAGTACCAATCCTCGTCGAGGTCATGAGGTATCCCTTTGACAAACTCGATCCCAGGTACGTACCGTTTTGAGCATCTGGTCGTAGGCCGGTTGCCACTGGGAATAACTCCATACAATACGTTGGGGCGGGGGATGAATGACTTGAGCTCCGTGCTCAAGAAGGTTCTGAACCCAGACCGTCTTTCCAGAGCCGGTCATTCCAGCCACTAAGGCCGTGAAGGGATGAAGTAACCGAAAGCGGTCACATTTGGTTTCCACAGGCTTCGTCTGGGGATAGGGAGTAAACCGCTGACCCCATTTTGTGCATTTTTCCTGACCAAGCCAATACGTCCGCTGCGAATTGTCCAACTTATGAGTTCTACTTAAATGAGTGTATATGTTTTGTTGCGGCTTGCCGCATATAGGACACATCCGCACCATCTCACGTCTTTTGAAGAATGAGACCCATTCTTGAAGGAAACGCTATTTATGGGCTATGACCTAGATCTGAATAGAATAGATTTAACATTCTATCTAGTGTAGATTCTACTAGATACTAGATTCTAGCTAGATACTAGATTCTACTAGATTATAGCTAGATTCTAGATTCTAGCTAGATACTAGATTCTACTAGATTATAGCTAGATACTAGATTCTACTAGATACTAGATTCTACTAGATACTAGATTCTACTAGATTCTAGCTAGATATTAGATTCTACTAGATAATAGATTCTAGCTAGATACTAGATTCTAGCTAGATTCTACTAGATACTGTAGATTCTACTAGAGTGATTTTCACCGGACTGTGAAATAGTTACTAAGCAAATAGACACTAATAGACTCTGCACCCATTGTTTTCTTTTGTTGCAATACAACTATTAGACACTATTAAACACTGACTATTGGTAATTGTTTCACAGTCCGATGAAAATCACTCTAGATAGATTCTACTAGATTCTACTAGATACTAGATTCTAGCTAGATATTAGATTCTAGCTAGATACTAGATTTTAATATAGTCTAGTGTAGATTCTAGCTAGGGAACTAGATTCTAGTGTAGATTATATCCTTCAAATGATAGAATTCCAACTGCCTTTAGTTGACAATGGAAAAAGGGATAAATAGGAATGTTTTTCTGTCGTCCTTTCATTTGATGCAATCGGCTGTGCAGACAACATGAGCCACTTGCTAAGAGAAAATTTTGGCTATTTGTGTCATTTAACTAATTGTTTTCCTCACCAAAGAAGGCTTTTGCTGACTACCGCTAGTCCAGAACAGGTTCATGCCATTTGTGAAGTTTTCTCGAATTTATCGAGAGGCCTGATCCCCATGAAGGATACACACAAAGAAAGACTAAGAAAGCACGTGGACGACATACGTAAATTAGCCAATCCATCCGTTCCTTTCAAAACCAAAAAACAAATTCTTGCTCAGCGGGGCGATGGTTTTGTATCCGATGTCATGTCACCCCTGATGTCAGCTTTGAGTCTGTTTTTGTTATAAGTATTTGTGTCTAGAAAGAAGAAGCTCATTTTGACGTTGATCCTTCGAGGGAGCAACATGAAGAGAGTACGTAGCGATTCCACTGACACTGAACGCGGTTCTGAATATTCTCATGACGGAAGTGTTGACGCAGAACAGGACTTGTGGGACAAGGAAGATATTGAAGAAGTTCTACAGGCACTCTCCCAGAGTATTCCAGAAGATAAGGCTCTAGCGTTTCTTCATACTCTGGCGGCTTCAAAAAGTATTTTATACTGGAATTCCCATGGGGAGATGCTGTATCACGAACGAAGAATTCCCGTGACCAGCATGGCAGAGCTTATCGAGTATGCCATGTTGCCTTTCAACCTTGAAGTCAAAGTACCCCGTGGGTTGAAAACGCTCACTCAAGGATTATCGGAGATCGGTATTGACAAGAAACTGATCCGTAATAAGAAGTTGCTGGCGGATCTGGCTGCTAGGCCTCTGAAAGAGAAAGTTTTGAGTCGGACGCTGAAAGTGAAAGCTTAGAGCCAGAGGAGAGTTCCGAACCGGAGCTTTCCGAATCGGATGAGGAACCCAGAGAGTGTCACGTTTGCCGTGACTTTGTGAAGTTTTACTCCATTCCGGTGGTTGAATGCCCTTGTTGTTTGTGGCGTGAGGCATATTACTGTCGCGAAAACGAATACATCGAGTGTGATGTTTGTACGCACGTCTTTCCAGCCAATGCTCAGACCACTAAAGTTAAATTTTGTCGCTGTACAGACTGTAACGCTGTACACCAACAGTCCCTAAAATCCAAGAAATTAAAACTCTCGTGGACGAAAACCAAGAAGAATCAAGTGAATTGTAAAATCGATTACTTGAATAAAAGGAATGACTTTGAGACTGATTTGTTCCTTACAGAGTGGTTCTAAATTTCGTTAAGGCCGAGAATAAATGGTCAAAATATACTATCCTCTACGTGTACTCTCTTCATAGCTCAGTCGGTTAGAGCGCGGGACTGTAGTTCCTGAGGCCGTCGGTTCGAATCCGGCTGGAGAGACTCTCTTTTTCGAAAAAAATTAAAGCTAGAGGGAACTGAAGACAGTATTTGTTGTACTTAATAAAATAACATTTGATCTTGTTTGGGATCCCTGTGGACCAGCTCGAAAGATGGTTTCCATGGTTACTAGAAACCTGTAGAATGTTACTTCCATGAATGCAATAGAATAAATATTCAATAGCATATGAATGGTTGCGTCATGTTTTGTTTGACAGTTGCTATATTTTGAGACATTGAATCAAATACATAAGTCGAATTGAAGTTCATTTTGGATATTGAACTGATAAACACAATAGTTCTACAGGTGACCGTTTCACGGACAAAAGCCGTCACGCTCTCAATAGAATGGTCTATTCGCTCGCTTAACTAAACTTTTGTTCATTCTTAAAAGAGCCAGGAATTGAAAACAATACCTTTTGCAGGTGGCAGAATCGAAAAACAATAGACGCGGCGCGTGCCACTACCAACTCGTTCTTTTGTTTGAAACTCCGAAAAAGTTGTTCGGTTGCTGCGCAACGGAGTGTTCCCAGTATTTCATTCGTTCCTCGGACGCACCGGAAAGAATTTCTTTTGTTCTTCGCGGACGCGCCGTAGCAGCACCGGCGCTGAGATGTTGCAGTACTCTCATTCCATATCTACTGATCGAGTACTAAGACCATGCAGTTATCCATGTACTGAGAGTGATCATATATTAATGCAAACTAGGCGGCCATAACTCTAAAAATCTAGGATAGTATACATGGTGATGATTGTGGATGCTATATGTTTTGACTACCAGTAACCACATGTCCTCATAGACGGCTTTTATTCATTCTTGCAGCTCACTCGATGATTTACATAAATTATTCTATGGCGGAAAACGGCGCTCGTGGACCGGACACAAAATCACTAAATACCGGAAATAGTGAAAAAACTAAAAAGTCATATAATAAACGATTTATTATCTATCTTATCATGAGACGAGTAAGAATATCGCGTGAGTAGGACTGGAGCGAGTAAAAATATCCAGCGATATTTTTACTCCTCTATACTGGTTTGACTGGCTGAAAACGTGAAATTAAGATTTGATTTTCCTAGTTATCGAAATTAGTAACCTATAAAATAGTTCTTGAAGGAAATAATTTCATAAAGTTAAGTCGCTTAAATCAAACGATTTTTGCAATCTTATGAGTTTTGTTGAACTACAAAATTTAAAACACAAATCAATGATAACAAAATCTAGTTAAAGTTAACTCTTGTTTATCAGTAAAACTGAACATACCTTTATTTTCTTGACCAAAAACCTCATAGGGGTGAAATACAAAACTATTCCGCTAAAACCTTACTCTTTTTCTCAGCCGATGAATGACTGATGATTGTCTCATACAAAACAGTACTCAAAATGCTGTAAGTTCAACCTGGAATTTCATGGCAGCCATGTTTGTAGGCAATTAAGTACAATAGAAAGTTTTTGAATAACAAAAGATTTCATTTCTCATTGGAGAAAAAGTCTGTTATTTTGACCACAAACATGGCTGCCGTGAGATCCCTCTATTCGGTAAATAGTCCAGTTTCCAATTACTAGCTAGAGAACGCTGAGCTACTTGACAAAAGGCGCATTTATGAAGGGTTAGCCTCCTTTTCAAGAAAGACCCATGGGAATATAAAAATTGATTTCTTTATTGTTCTTAGTCAAAATGTATTGGTTTTCTCGCTGGAATTTTCGAATAATTTACCTTGACTCGAGGCTAACCCTGCACCAGTGAGTCTGTTGTCTAATTTCACAGTGGTATGAACAAACTCGAAAAAAGTCTATTCTTTCAAATAGTCCCTATTTAGTCCATTTACTTGCCATGTTTTTTCCTACGTTACTTGTAAATATCAAACGCAACAGAATGAACTCTTTTTGGCCGACCTCGTTTCCAATTTGACTGTAGACTTTCAAAGCATTTGTTTTGAAGAAAGCGGCTCTGTTTACTTGTAAAAGTCGAAAGTTTTCTTCTTTGGAGACCCTGAAGACTTCATTTTGTCAAAGCTTTGTAGTTCCAATTTTCCAAAAGACGAAATTTGTCTAATGGTCAACAGATTTTAAAAGAAAACATATGAATTATTTGAAAATTTGGCCATGGATGACAGAACCTGACTACGTCTGTCAGAAAACTTGTTAAACCAGTTATGCGTATCAACCAATCAAAAATCGTCTTGCTGGTCACGTTAAATAACGGAACGTCACGCGACAAAACTATTTCAGAAAAATCTCCCTTTGGGGTAAAACTAAGCTCGGTTGGATAATAAAGAACTTTTTAGACAGTTTTGTGTTTAATATGGCTGGATATTTTACTCGTCAACTTGTATTTTGATTCATAAAATATCCAGCCATATTACACACAAAACTGTCTAATGAGATATATTTATAAACCTCACTTTCTCGGTGTGTACGGGAAAATGTTAAAAATGAAACTTGTTTTCAACAAAACATAAAAGGCTGCATGCAAATATCATTTGACCCAAAGTTACTCTGACTGGAGCAAATTAAAGGAAATCGACCGTAGTTGACATGTACAATACAATACAATACAATACAATACAATACAATACAATACAATACAATACAATACAATACAATACAATACACAAGACAAGACAAGACAAGACAAGACAAGACAAGACAAGACAAGACAAGACAAGACAAGACAAGACAAGACAAGACAAGACAAGACAAGACAAGACAAGACAAGACAAGACAAGACAAGACAAGACAAGACAAGACAAGACAAGACAAGACAAGACAAGACAAGACAAGACAAGACAAGACAAGACAAGACAAGACAAGACAAGACAAGACAAGACAAGACAAGACAAGACAAGACAAGACAAGACAAGACAAGACAAGACAAGACAAGACAAGACAAGACAAGACAAGACAAGACAAGACAAGACAAGACAAGACAAGACAAGACAAGACAAGACAAGACAAGACAAGACAAGACAAGACAAGACAAGACAAGACAAGACAAGACAAGACAAGACAAGACAAGACAAGACAAGACAAGACAAGACAAGACAAGACAAGACAAGACAAGACAAGACAAGACAAGACAAGACAAGACAAGACAAGACAAGACAAGACAAGACAAGACAAGACAAGACAAGACAAGACAAGACAAGACAAGACAAGACAAGACAAGACAAGACAAGACAAGACAAGACAAGACAAGACAAGACAAGACAAGACAAGACAAGACAAGACAAGACAAGACAAGACAAGACAAGACAAGACAAGACAAGACAAGACAAGACAAGACAAGACAAGACAAGACAAGACAAGACAAGACAAGACAAGACAAGACAAGACAAGACAAGACAAGACAAGACAAGACAAGACAAGACAAGACAAGACAAGACAAGACAAGACAAGACAAGACAAGACAAGACAAGACAAGACAAGACAAGACAAGACAAGACAAGACAAGACAAGACAAGACAAGACAAGACAAGACAAGACAAGACAAGACAAGACAAGACAAGACAAGACAAGACAAGACAAGACAAGACAAGACAGTGCAGTGCAGTGCAGTGCAGTGCAGTGCAATCAAAATTAGTTTAATAGCATTTGGTAATTTTAACAATACAAAATAAACTTTTCAAAAGAAAGCTACTGGAAAATTACCGTGATATAAGAACTTTAGATTGTTAAAAGATAATAAACGGTTCTTAGAATCCATGTTTACAACTTGCTCGGTAAAATTGAAATTGTCCATATAATCAATAACTACTTTTTTGGATCGTTAAAGGTGATTCAGCATTGAATCCTAGAACTCTGTTAGTGAAAGGTCTAGAAAAGTATTGCTGCAGTTTTGGATATAGGTTTAAACTGGCGACTTACGGTTGAAACGCTGCTAAACTCTGGTACATGACAACTGACAGGAAGTAGTTGTCGTCTGTCGATGAACCGAAGGCTGAAGTACTCGTTTGGCGTTTTCTTCGATTCCTGATAAAATTTCTTTACCCCATCTGAGAGAACTTGTGGCGACAGACTTTCTAAACTTTCTATGAGATAACCAGTCTAAAAATCAGTAAATATTGAGTTGAATTTGGAAAGCCGGCGAACTGACAGTTTTCAAGCCGTTTAGATATGTTGATCTCAGTAAGCTTACTCCAAAAACTTTAATTACAGTGTACCTTAAAAACAGGCACGCCAAGCAGTCTTCTTTTTGTTTTAAATATGCTTGTTAATCTTCTATTTTTAGAAAAAAATCAAATTTATCACCAGGAATATTTTTTCTTTCTCACTGTGCTTTATTGCTGTTAATTGTTAATATTATTACATGGTGACGTGTTGTCACGTCATAACCACGCTTCACGTGGTACAAACTGACCAATCAGAAAATCAGAATTTGTACAGTGTATGAAAATTGAATAATGCAATACAATACGTAATATTTCAAGTCCGACAATGAGGACTGGACGGGATTTCAAGTCCGCGCAATTAGTTCCAGTCCGAGGCGCAGCCGAGACTAATTGCAAGGACTTGAAATCCCGTCCAGTCCGAATACCCAAACGGGCATTTGAAACAAAAGCTATTCAAATTCTCTGTCTGCTATTCATTTCAATCCTAATGAGCTTCATTCATAACATTTAAAATTATTTTATCTTCCGAAACTTCGTATCGGAAAGTCGGTAGTGCAATGGTTTAAGGCGGTGCGCATTCGGCGGAAGGCTGGGAGTTCGCTTCTTGAGGTGAAATTTGTCATAGTTTTTTTCACTAAATTCTAAACATAGTTTACCATTTCCATTTGTTTATATGAATTTCAATAACTTGGACTTTGAAATTATCTGAGAAATTAAATCAGTTTGATTAATGGAACAAAATTAATTCAGTCCTAGGACTTGAACAAAATTAATTCAGTACGCCTAGTATAGACTTCCTACGATTTCCAGTTACTGCACGTGGTACGAATTACGAACAAGGATTGGCCAGATACCTCGTGAATAACTAATGAGGATGAGACAATACAATACAATACAATACTTTATTTAAAGTGGGAAATACACTTAGCACAAAAGCTACAATCCTTCAGCCAAAATTAGTTGGCATGATGTGAATTACCGGATTTTTTTACAATTGTACACTTTGTGGCCGTATTATTGGACTCCCTTCTCTTGTACAACTTTGCTAATAGCTAAAAGGTATGTCCGACTGATTGCCAAGTGGAAGATGTCGGAATTTTCACAGCAACATTAATTGTACAGGAGGGAGGGGGGATGACAATTTCATTACCATCCACTGTGCGCGCGCATCCCGACAAAATTCTGCCAACGGCTCTGGCAAGGGTTGTAGTAAAGTACAATAGTCAATCAGTTCATTTGTCAGGGAAAAAAAGTACTGGTTTTGTGATTGAAATCTCAGGCTTTATTTTGTTAAATATACATATATTAGACCGGCGCTCGGCATAACAGTGCAGAATTCATAAATGAATCGAATAAAAATAGACTTTATACTATTTAATTCTATTTAACTATGATTGTTTACATTTAGCCGGGTTTAAATTTACTGTATCAGCGTTAGTATAGAATTAAAGTTCGCTTTTATAAAATCGTTGTGCCATACATATTTTATTTTTCATGAGATCAAAGAAGCAATGCAAAATATGTCCGTTTGTTTTTATTTTCCCCAAAACTGAACGTAACGCGACTGTTGCTCCTAGAAACGACGTCATAGAACAACGCAGTAAATTGGTTCCCAGTTCATACAGTTTTGATATTTGAGGGGCAAGTAAAAGTACATGTAAGAAAAATGTACGGTTTGCCAAATCAGTTTATAATGCTGACTCAAAATTATAGGTAAGCTGTAGACCAAGATCAGTTAAAATCGTTTAGGTTCAAAGTTAAAGACGTCTCAAAACTAATATCAGTAAGCCAATATAATATACATGCTGTCTCCCATGAAGTTGCCATTGACTTCCGTCACCTGGAAAAAGGACATTATTATAACAAGCAAAAATTAAAAAAAGGAGAGAAAATGTTTTTATTGTTTAAAATAGAATCCCCCAAATCATATTCATTTTCATAATTATTGCAAGCCAAAAACAAAAGCTTTTTAGGTAAAATGCTACGGCCACACGCACCGACAAGATGGCGGAGTTATCTTTTAAAATCAAAGATTTTTATCTTCTCGCTAGATTCAGAACCATTAAAAAACGTAGCCTTCGTCTAAATGAATAACGACGCTTTTAGCGAAAAAAATGTTTGATCTTATCCATTGCGATACCAAGTTATTCAAATAAAGCTATTGTCTGTTACGCAAATTATGTATTTCTTGAGGTGCATTTCTCAAATGTTTTAATCCTACTTGGAAAGAAAAGAAAAGCTTATTTCGAAATATTTTTGTACTAGATAGTATTGAAGGTATTTCAATAGATAGAATATTAAGCCAGCACTGTTTCTTATCTTCTGAAATAATTGATTCCTATTAAGTCACCCTCACTAACAACACCCACCTGATATAAAAAGGAAAACCCCAACATTGCAGACATAAGATTTTAAAAGATACCGTAAATTTGCCAGTGAAAAATCAACATTGACTACTTAGTACGCTGGTGCCTTATTAACGTTATTTACCGCATCCTGCTTTTAGATATATTTTTTCCCTTAATTAGTCAATTTAAGGTTTAAGTCTGTGCAAAGAGACATGCTATCTGTAGGTGGTTGTGAGCAGAGCTACAGATGTTGGTCATACGTTAGATGGGAGCAAATATTAGGTAAGACATAGATCTTTCTTAAGCAATACATTGTGGTCATATCCATGCTTCAATGAATATATATATACGATGACTTAATTCGACCCCATTTAATTTTGCTTTTGGGTTTATTAATAATTTCAAGATAGACGAATTTTTGGTGAGTTGACTAATAAAAAGAAAACAAACAAACGAAACTAGAAAAGTAGCACAACAAAACAAAACAAAGGAGAAATAAAAAGGAAGGTCAACAGCACGCAGAAGAATAGCGACACTTACAATCATTAAAGCAACCGATATGAAGTCAAAAGACTTAAATGGCTCTTCGCCTGGTTTGCAATAGAAATTGAACTACTATGCCGAAAATTTTTGCAATAATCTTGGAATCTCTTCCCAAAAAACCTTCTGTACCCTGCGAGCTGAGCCTTCCTTAGCCTTAGTTATGCTATTTTGAGGGCATCGTTTGAAACTGTTGACATTTTTTGTATAAAAAGTAAAATCGGACGCACCTATTTTCCTGCTTTTTTACATGTTCTATTTTAATATTGTGATCAAGAACAATTTACCATGTTTAGAATTTCATTAGGCTTTAATTAACAAAATTGTGACATATTTCCTTCGTTTTTACTGAGCAAAATTCATTTCAGAAAAGTTTTGTTTAGGGTTCCCGTATGGAAATATTTCAACCAAACAGAGTGCGCGTAAGATTCTACGACATCATGATTGTACTGTTATCACACGTACACATGGTTTTCGACCAATTGGAGCGTTTGTAATATAACAATTGTTCAATACAGTTTTAGAGTCTCGAATGCATGAAAGATTGATTATTCAAGTGTAATGCCTTAGATATGGAACTTCAGTTTCTCTTATAAAAGGAGAACTGTCACACTAACAGGAGCCCATTACTTATCTATATGCAATAATAGCGCATTTATCATGGCGCATTTGAAAACTATAGTGTTGAATTTGCGCTTTACAAATAAATTGTCATTATTATTATGTTGCATATGTAATATTTCTTAAAAGAGTGCGAGTGTTTTATCAGGGTCGGGTTCAAAACACCGAAAAACTGAGGCCGAACGCCAATTTTCAATAAAGTTGCAAAAATCTCTAAGACGTTATTTAACCCACTTCGAATAAAAACTTTGTCTAGATTCTAAGAGTCAATATTTCTAAGTGTCACCAAAAGTCCTAAAATTAATATTTCAAGGACTTGAAATACTAACGAGAGAACAAGCGCGAGTAGAGATTTGCGTCTGTAAAATTAGTTCCAACCCATGGGTTGAGAAACCCTAGCCCATGAGTTTGGAACTAATTTGCATCAGTGTTGGATTGGGTATCAGAGGATTTGCACGTGACCCTAAAACAAGCACCTAATTGGTGGATCAAGTCATGAATTATTAATCTGTTGCGAATGGGTATATTCTTACGAGCATGCTTTTACGAGTATTTCTCCCAGCATCCAACAGGTTCTATTTCACAGCTAGAAAAACAATAATAGCAGAAGAGAACTATTTCCATTGCTATTATGATATGACATGAAATAATTTAAGATCGCTGAAGTTGTATATTCTGATTGGGCTAAATTTCTAAATGTCTTAACCAAAATCAACCAACCACACTTGTCACACAAACGACTGATTTTGATTTGATTCCAATCATGTTTGACAAATGTTCACAACTTTCATTAATAGAATTCAAGAACAATAACAACAACAAAAACAATACCACAAGATTTGGAAACGGAGGTTTTTTTTTTTTTTAAAGAAAAGACACTGAAAAATATTAATTTTGGCGCTACTTTTGAAAACTTGAATTTGCACTAATTTTCCTTAGTGCACCAAATTTTCATGAAACAGCACTGCTCTTAGCGAATAGAATTTTTTTCATATATATATCTTAACGAAGACATAGAAAACGCGACAACGAGCTATGTTTAGTTTTAGCTAGAAGCACCAGGACATCGAAAGAGGAAGAAAGAAGGATTAAGACAATAACAGAGTGTGGCGGAGTGCTTCTCAACTTTTCTCCAGTATTCTTTCAATGTGTTTCTTTAAACCAAAATAACACTGCTACAGAGTTTTCTAATGAAGATTTCGTATGATCGAAAACCGCATGGTCGCACAGCACTGACATGGTGATGTGGCCGGTTACGGCGCGGTCCGCTTCACACTCATGACTGCTCAATTTATTTTGTAAAATATTATTACTGTTTCATATCATATGACCCGTATTTTCTGGCTTGCACGCTCTTAATATGACCTTCGGAAAAAGTGACGTGATCGGGCCCATACGGCTTAGCGCGAGCGGGCCGTAAAAACCCGTACGTCCCTGCTCGTTCCCGCGCGCTATATTTCTATTTGTATTTGAGAGTTTTTTAGCACTTTCTATAACTTGGTTATTTCGCTGCGCTCGGTCTATACGGCATAACCTCAAGCCAAATATTTTCCCGTCCTTACCGACCTAACTCAGTCAATAAGTACATATTACGTTATAAGTTACAAAAAATTGAAAAGCGCGCGCGCCTTCCGGCCAATCATAAGTATCTTATGAGTATTTGAGTAATTCAACAACGAATTTGTATGTGAGAGTGCAACATTATTTATGATAAACAGATATTTCTACATCTAAATCAATGGAGCTTGCATCATTAAAAACTCTACCACTGAAATTTGAAGTGACTGCCAAGGAACAAGAAAAGATTAATTGTGAGCTGAAAGTAAATCATTTTCGCAAATCCGTTGCCAACTGTGTATAAAGGAAAACATATAATACGGCAAGTGAATCCAAAAAGCATCGTAGTGAATTCAAAAAGCAATCTAGGGTGTTATTTATTGATTTAGCATATATATAGCTTAATTATAAAACGCTCACTGATTGGCAGAGAGCACCAAAACCTATACACTATTTCCCTTATTTCGCCATTAAATGCATGGTTTTGAAGGCTTGACAAAGCTAAGCCTCTCCCTGAATTTTAAGGAATTCGAAATCCAGGTTTAGAAAAAAGCCGATCTAATCATTCAGGTTATCATATCATTAAATATACAACCTGACCTCACTTTGATGACAAGTCATCTGAGAAACGGAATCGACTTAGCAATTAGACCTCGACAAATGGACTACGAGTCAATAGCCCACTGAGGCCGAAGATCTGACAATTTTAAGGCTTGCAAATGCAAACTCAGTCATCTTTATTACAGTGATATTTATTCAGATTCAGTCTGATTTTAGAATTGAATTTGTTGTAGTGGTTCATGATTCTCAGAAATATAATTGCAAAATTCCCCCAAAATTGATTTGATTCACATTTCAACATCCTTCCATTAAACTGGACATTGCAGAGCATTATATTTAGATTTTTAGATTTTTTCTGTCTTGACAATATTGTGGCATCTTGTTTTCGTGCTACGTAATACTAGAGCAGCTCATTCAGACAAACTCTAGGTAACATTTGGAAGAACATCCACTCCAAACATGTTTTTTTCTCGTATCGGTTGCAAAATCCCTGAAGAATATCCGTCATTCAAGGGGAAAAAAATATTAAAACTAAAACTAAAATCAATTTTATTTAAGGTCTTGAACAAAGATAATGCATACTTGGATGTCTCTCAATTGATATCAAAAATTTCAAAGTTAAAATAATTTACCTGATTAAGGACGGTGGCCCATAATTCCAGCGCGTGCGCAGCGCCACACAAATTTGATTAACAAACGGAGATCGCGTTCGTACAAAAATAATCGTGAAAACGAACTAGTTTTACGACTTTTGGAAAAGAAAAATCTGATTTTGAAAAATGCATATGGTTTCCCATATTCTTAGATCGATTTCACTCTAGATGGTCAAAAGCACATGAAAAGTGACTCTTTTTACGTCCATCTTGGAAATGTCCCATAATGCATTGTAACCCTTGCCACTCTCTGGGGAAGGCTGGGGATTTCATGGTTTTTTAGGCAAATTTAGTAAGATTTCGCGCGTTTCTCAGCAATAACTTTATATCCTATAATTTTATTTTCTTATTCGATTTTAGATTAACTAAGCTATATATATTCAAACAATCACGCCAAAAAACAACAACAACAACAACAACAACAACAACAACAAAACAACAACAACAACAAAACGATTTGCGATATAATTTTCTCTGAAATAGCGTTTGACATCCGGTTTCCTGAGAATTAAAAACAGGCAAAAAAATCGAAAAAAAGGTGTATTAGTAATTACAGTAATAATGTTTTTTTGCTTTCATTTTGAAGGATTCAATTTTTAGAAGCTTTTATTACTTTCTCTGTACTTCTTTATGAGGTAACATTGGAGAAAATGAAATTATATTAAAGATTCAAAAAATCGCTGGTCAGCGGTTATTGGCCATGATTACCATTGATCTCCGTTAAATGCATGGATACCCCTATTTTTTTCGTGAATTAAAAGACCTAAACCAAGTCTACAAAGTAAATATAAAATAACCGAAAAAAAAAAAAAAAAAAGAAAGAAAGAAAGAATAAAGAAAATAAAGAAAAAGAAAAAGAAAAAGATTCGCAATTATGCATGGACCACTGTCCTTAAGTATAAATTACAAATTAATTAATATTGATTTAATTATTTTGTGTTTTTCTGTAATATCCTCTAATCTGTACAATTCATTTTGTAAATAAATATAAACTAGACTTATACTATTTTGATATATACTGTAAACCTAATTTCTACTTCCATTTATTACTTTTCACATTAGCAAAGCTATTTGCTGGTTGTACTCATCAGTTTGCAAATTTACTAATTATTTAGAGGTTTACGCACTCTAGCACGAGTTTACTAACAATAGGCCATATGCACTAACAGGTCACGAGACCCTATTTCCCCTAAATTAAGTGACACCGTCAAAATGAACGCCAGAAATAGAATGAGCACCTCATTATTAGTAAAAGTAAAAAGCTTCAGCTCATAAGATGTAATATAGGAGAAATGACAGTAAATTTAAGATTGGACATTTTCTTGAGATTCGTTTGGAAATTCGAGTTCGATTGTTAGCGAATTCGTGCAGGTAAATCCCGATAATTCACGAGCAAAGAGTGCGTTAACCTTTTTATTATTCAATTTGAATATATATATATATATATATATATATATATATATATATATATATATATATATATATATATATATATATATATATATATATATATATATATATATATATATATATATATATATATATATATGAGGAATGACAACACAAAAGGGGTCTTAAAGGTTGACCATAAGATAGGCTGTAACGCACGGTGCGCAAGTCGACCCCGTTTTGGCATTCTCAGCGCTACAACCATAGCTGGTCCAAGGAAAAACACTGTACGCGTCCAAACATGCATCCCATAATGCATTTCTTCCGCTGGATCAGATACAGCGGAAGAAAAGGATTATGGGCATCCATGAAAAATTGGACAGCACCCATCCCCTACTCTTAGTCTTAGAAATTTCTTATAAGTGCCGAGCCCCCCTCGCTAACAGGCCCCAGACGGCACCGATTGCCTTCTTTACAGTTCAAAACTCGCCGAAATGGCCTTGTTGGCTTGGGGGATGCATCACAGAACGACCAGAGAAGCCTCAATACTCCGGAGATCACAGTTGAACCTTGTCGCCGTAATTACTGTGACTCGTTCTTCGTAAAGTCGCTTCCCACTCCTGAGTTCTTCCAGGAGTTTGTCTCCGCCGTCTTTCCTTGCTTAATGATGCAAGTCAAGCGACTTCTGTGCTACAAAATGACTCGAAAAAGCACTTAGAAGCTGAATTCAGGCCACGATCAGTACGCTCACCGAACGTAAACCCTAGAATTCGTCAGGCGTCACTGGATAAGTGAGCCTTCAGTCTTCTAGAACAGCACCAAATTGACAGTTACCTTGACAACTATTGTTTCTCTTTCCCGTTTTTTTTTTTCTTTTTCTTCTCTCTTTTTCTGTTTCACAAACACATTTTTTCTGTTTCTCTTTCTTTCCTCTTTCTCATTTGTTAGTTATTTCTTTTTTTAAGTTTGTTTTTGGTTCCCACTAATTGGCAAAAGAAATCCGAACAACTATTGTCTTTGTTTTCTGTTTTGTTTTTCCTTCTTACCTTCTCTCTTACCCAAGCGCGCTCTGCAGTTTTTCTGTTCATTTTTCTTTCTTTTCTCTCTGTTTCCCCCCCCCCTCTTTTGAGAGTTTCGTTGTTGTTGTTGTTGTTCTCTCTCCTATCTTCGCCGAGAAATGACCAAAAAACCCCTAAAGATTGCTGTTAAAGCGGCAAATCTGAAAGATGGTACATCAAAGGGGTCTTAGTAGACAAGACCCCTTTTGTGTTGACACCCCTCATATATATATATATATATATATATATATATATATATATATATATATATATATATATATATATATATATATATATATATATATATATATATATATATATATATATATATATATATATATATATATATACACCAAATCCCTAAAACTTTGATATTGTTGAGATATATATACACATATATATCCGCCATTTTCTATTGTCTTTCCTTTTGTTCTCAAGTTTTTCCCTTGAGAACAACCTTCAGAACAAAAGGAAATACAATAGAAAATGGCGGATATATATATGTATATATATCACAACAATATCAAAGTTTTAGGGATTTGGTGTATATATATATATATATATATATATATATACACTTAAACACAAAAATTCTGCAACTTTTAGATATATAGATATATATGTTAAATATATATTTAAAATTATGGGATGCCTTTCAAACTATGTTTTTTGTTAAGCACTGACATTGGAGAACCATAAAAATATACTTTGGAAGCTATCCCATAATTTCTTTGGTGGTTTTAGGTATATTTTGTATACTTTTGTATATATATCTATATATCTAAAATTTGCAGAATTTTTGTGTTTGAGTGTATATATATATATATATATATGATATATATATATATATATATATATATATATATATATATATATATGTGAAGAATAAGATGGAAGAAGGCAGGCAACTTCTAATGTCCTTATGAAAAATTTAATAAACGTTTCGACCTTCGGGTCTTTTTCCGTAATAAAAAAATTAAAATTAAATAAGACTATTAAAAAATATGTACAAGGTAAAAGAAGGGGATGGTGAATGGCACAAAATGCAAGGTCTATTTATACTAATTAAGTCATTAATATTCAATTTCAAAAAACAACGTGGGAATGAACCACTTATTTTGCAAAGGGAGCTAAAATTAAAATTAAAAATTAACTCTATTTTTGGACCTAAACTCCTGCCTTTTATTAAGGCCATAAGGGCGTAACGTATGGAGTTGAGCTGTCCAATAAGCTTCTCTAGTGAGAAGCTTTTTATCCACATCTATAATAGAGTTAATTTTCTCAATCGCAATAAATTGGAAATCAGTTAAAGAATGTGCGCTATTGTTAAAATGTATCGCAGTTTCACAAGTCTTTTTATTATTTAACATAGCAGACTTGTGATTGCGGAACCTAATTTTAAGTTCATTAGAAGTTGATCCTACATATTGTAGTTTACATTTTGTACAAGATACTAAATAGATGACATTTGAAGAAGTACAACCTAAGGCTTCTTTAATTTTATAAATACGGCCTGTGGAAAAACTCTGAAACGTTGGAGTTTCTACAAGATAGTTTTTGCACAGGTCGCATTTCTTTGAACATTTAAAGCATCCCGGCTTATTAGAGCTCTTTTCAGACTTCAACTTAGAAGGTGCTAAAATTTCTTTTAAATTTTTTGTTCTTCTATAAGCTGGCATTATTGACCTAGGTGGAAAAATTTCTTTCAAAGAGGCCGTATTTAGTAAATGTGAATGCTTCTTAACAATTTTAGAGATATCTGGTAGCCTGGGATTATAGTCCATTACCAATGGAAAGACTTTCTTTTTGTTCTTTTTAGTAGGTTTTAAAATATCTTGGCGCTTCTTGGTTCGTGCTTTTCGAAATTGCTCATCAACGAGCTCTGAAGCGTAACCTTGGTGGGTTAAGTATCTCTTGTACTCAACACAACGCGCATTCAAAGAGTCCGCGGATGAGCAATTTCTATTTAACCTAAGGGCCACCCCATAAGGAATCGATTTCTTACAGTGAAGAGGGTGTGAACTTGAAAAAGGCAAATAGAGATGACTATCCGTGGGTTTGGCATAAACATCAGTGTGAATATAACCTTCTTTGAGATGCAAAGTTAAATCAAGAACATTCAAACTATGCTTGGAGTACTCAACAGTAAATTTAATTGTGGGATATAGAGAATTGATGTATTCCGTAAATTCATGGAGTCTTTCTAGACCCTCTGTCCAAATATCAATGACATCATCTCTATATCTCCACCAGAGATTAGGCTTAATAGTACCCTCAAACTTAGCTTTCTGATCTATTAGTCCCATGGCTAAATCGGCATAACTACAGGCATTCTTTGGCCCCATAGCTGTACCGTGTTTCTGTACAAAATGAGTATTATTAAACTGGCTATTGTTAGAAATAAGACAAATTTCAACCGCCTCAACAATACATTCCGTCGGTGGGTTTTTGTTAGTTCTTGTTTCCAAAGCATTCCTCACTGCTGCGATACCGAGGTCATTGTCAATGTTTGGAAACATGGCAACAACGTCCCACGAAACTAACAATGCATCATTAGGCAGCGGCCCATTGTTATTAAGTTCTTCTATTTTGTTAAGAAGATCTGTAGTATCTTTAAGAAAAGAGGGCAATTTTTGTGCTAAAGGCTTGAGATAAAATTCAGTGAAGGCAGACAACCTCTCAATTGCTGTTCCACAACAAGAAGTAATGAGTCTTAAAGGGTTCTCCAGTTTATGGGTTTTAACATTCCCAAAGGCCGTGCCGGGCCTAGCTTCAATTTCCATAAGCCAATCCGCAATCTCAGGAGTAATATGCCCTTCACTGAGCCATTTCTCACACCAATTTCGAACTCTAATCATGTGGTTCTCAGTAGGATCAACAAGCGATGTATTGTAATGTAAAGGATTATTAAGCTGGCTAAGCATTTTTTCAGTGTATTCTTCTTTATCTAAACAGACAAATCTAGACCCCTTATCCTGAATCCTAACAACTTTATCCTCTTGGGATTTTAAATTTCTCAAAGCAACTCTTTCCCCCCTTGTCAAATTATCCTTAGATTTCCTAACATTATCAGGGTTAAGAATATCGTTTCTAATGTTCGATAGAAAAAGTTCAACTTCAGGGTGGGACGATTTAGGTGGTTTCCACTTACTCTTAGATGGTACTTTTGGTAGAGCTGGTAAATCGTCTGAGTCCAAAGTTGAATCTTCATCCCCTTGCTTTCGATGGAAAAAGTCAGCAATGCGGATCCGTCTTTCAAAATTGTCCAAGTCGTCTTGAACCTTTAGCCAATTAATGTCTTTAGGGACTGGACAGAATGATGGACCTTTTCTCAACAGTGTATTTTCGTCTTCTGTAAATTCCATTGAAGTTAGGTTGATAGGATTCAAGTCAGGGATCTGAACTCGGACATTCTTCAGCATTTGCTTCTTGTAAAACGGCTACATCACGTTCGGCAGCTTGTTTTTTATTTTAGAATTTCTTCATCTTTCGACGGAACCTCCTTTAATAATATTCAGTTCAATAATTGTCAATTTTGTACAAAAACATGGGCACAGCAATGGCGTCCGAAAAATGCATGTAGCTATGCTGATTTAGCAATGGGGCTGTTAGATCATCAAGCGAAATTTGAGGGTGCTATCAAACCAAACCTATGGTGGAGATACAGAGATGATATAATTGATGTCTGGACTGAGAGCTTGGAAAAACTTCACCAATTTACCGAGTATATAAATTCTCTGTATCCCACCATAAGGTTTACTATGGAGTACTCAGAACATAGCTTGAATGTTCTAGACTTAACTTTAAATATAAAAGATGGCTTTATTCATACAGATGTTTATGCTAAACCTACAGATAGCCACCTGTATTTACCGTTTACAAGTTCACATCCATACCATTGCAAGAAATCAATTCCCTATGGAGTAGCTCTTAGACTTAATAGAAACTGTTCATCTGCTGGGGTCCTTAATAAGCGTTGTGTTGAATATAAAAGGTATTTAACACATCAATGTTATAATTCTAATCTAGTAGATGATCAGTTTCGTAAAGCTTTAGAAATTAAGCGTAGCGATATTCTATTGCCTAAAGAAAGAAACAAAAAGAAAGTCTTCCCACTTGTAGTAGATTTTAATCCTAGGCTCCTTGATATCGCTAATATTATTAAGGAACATTCACATTTACTTGATTCCCAATCTCTAAGAGAAATTTTTCCAAGCAAATCAATTATGCCAGCATATAGGAGAACTAAAAATCTTAAAGAACTTCTAGCACCATCTAAAATGAAATCTGAAATAAGGTCTAATAATCCTGGCTGCTTTAAATGTTCTAAAAAATGCGACCTTTGCAAAAACTTTTTAATAGAATCTGATTCTTTTCAGAGTTTTTCCACAGGTCGCATTTATAAAATTAAAGAATCCATCGGCTGTACTTCTAAAAATGTCATTTATTTAGCTTCATGTACAAAATGCAAACTACAATATGTGGGTTCTACTTCAAATGAGTTAAAAGTCAGATTTCGTAATCACAAGTCTTCTATGCGGAATAATAAAAAGACTTGTGAAGTAGCAACACACTTTAATAGTAGCGAGCATTCCTTAAGTGATTTCCAGTTCATTTGCATTGAAAAAATTAATTCTATTTTGAATACTGATAACAAACTTCTAACTAGAGAAGCATATTGGGCAGCTCAATTACATACGTTACGATCATATGGCTTGAACAAAAGGCAAGAATTTAGATCTAAGAAAAGAATTAACTTCAATTCATAAAAACTTGTAAAATTCTTTTCATATTCACTACTTAGATATTTTCTATTGTTCATATCCACACTATATATAGGTCTTACCATTCTATTATCACTTGTCTCCTGCTCTCACCCTGTACATAAGTTTTATTAGTTTTAGTTAGTTTTTATTACTTTTTACTGAAGAAGACCGAAGGTCGAAACGTTTATTAAATTTTTATAGGACATTAGAAGTTGCCATGCCTTCTTCCATCTTATTCTTCATATAAATTCTACGAAGTGCAGACTTGGAATCCTGGAGGATCCTTCTAGTGGGAATCATTGTTGAACAATATACCAATCTTCTATTCAACCTATATATATATATATATAGTTCAATATTAAGGAATAGTAGCTAACGCAGTTAAAAAGTGCTCGATACACATAATTGCGTAGAGCGATGTTCAAAGTGAAAATTAAAATTTGCAACATAAAAAAAAAAAAAAAAAAAAAAAAAAAAAAAAAAAAAAAAAAAAAAAAAAAAAAAAAAATAAAAATTAAATTAAATTAAATTAAAAATTAAATTAAATTAATTAATTAATTAATTAATTAATTAATTAATTAATTAATTAAATTAAATTAAATTAAATTAAAAATTTTAAAAATTTTACCTAAAGAAAAATTTTACCTAAAGAATTTTTTTAGAAATTTTACCTAAAATTTTACCTAAAGAACAATTATTAGTTTCCTCTATTGTAACCATTGTAAATATCACTTTACAACCGCCTAGTAGTGTAATTTTATACCATTTGTATATAGATGTACTTAAGAAACTGACCGTTGGGATTGTTCTTCATTAAATCTGCCTGATGAGTGCATACGCACGAAACTCAGAGTTGCAGGGATAATCATGTGTGTTCTTTTATATATATATATATATATATATATATATATATATATATATATATATATATATATACATATTTGAAAACTTATTTTATCAGTATTTATTTTCTTTCGCGGCCCCCTGTTAATATTCTGTTGGAGAGCTAGCACGATACCTCATGTTACTCTAGCTCTCCGGCACTAATCGTATTTATTTCTTATATAGTTTAACATTGTAATACGTATACTTATATGTATGTCTACGTTTATAATCTGTAAATATTTATTTAAAGTGCAAATAAACGATTCTTCTTCTTCTTCTTCATGTTGAATACGCGTGACAAAATTGCGTGACTTTCACCTCTGATAGCTCGAAAACCAAACAAATATCCCAAATTTTAAGGAACAATTTCTGTTATGGATATAAAAAAACATACTATAGACCCAATTTTAAGTGATCTATATGATGCATGTAAGTTTTTTATTGACGTCACGTGAAAGCCAAAAATCAGCCAATCGGCATCGCGATGTACGAGGGCGGACGGAGACGTGGGCTCCCTAATGATAAGCCATGAAAAATCAATTCGATGGCTTACCATTTTTTCTTAAGGTAATTCCCTTAAAATAGAAAAAGAAATGTCATTTTCCCCGAACTTTGTGTAGTTGGTCTTTACACCATGGAAGTTTTAAATATGCATTATTATGTGATTGAGTCGGTTTTCTTTGTTAGTTGTAGGGCTTTATACCGCGTATTTCCCTAGTCATTATGAATTCAAGGGCAATATACAGATATTGTCCTCGTCTCATACTTCCCTTGGTCATCTTAAGGTGGCCCGTACCTATTGATTTGTTTGTTGGGCAAGAATTTCAATCGCGTCTTTTTACATCAAAACCTTGTCCGATTTCTGAGAAATTTACAGCCATTTGTCTTCAAGCCTTGAAGTTTGTACTTAAGCATTAAAAGATAGTTTCTAGTTTCTATGCTCTGTTATTATATACCCTTGTCGATACGCGCGCTCTGATTGGCTAAAAGCTGTGCTTTATCAAAGAACGGAGCACAGCTCTGATGTCAGCAGCGCGAGCTCGACCGCGCGCGCCCCTTTTGAATTTTTGTACGGAGAAAATCGAACTTTTCTCGTGAATATTTACTTCAAAATATATAATAAAACAAATAGAACATCTTTTTCTGTGCTCCGTTGAGTAATACAGCACTTAGGAAGTGACGAAAGCACTCAAGAAGTGTGGAGAGCAAACTCCCCTTACACTTCTTTCGTGCTTTCGTCACTTCCTGCGTGCTGTATTACTGAACGGAGCACGGAGAAAGCTGTTCTATTTGTTAATTAGAAACACTTGGGAGTGTTGGGAGAACACGAGAAAGGGTTAGAATCACGAGCCGTAGGCGAGTGTTCTTCCAACACTCCCAAGTGTTTCTAACAGAGCATAGAAACTAGAAAAATATCTTCAGTAATGCTTTTATAAAATAACGGCAACAATAATAACGAAGATATAAATGTAAAATGGACTTTAATATTCAGCCACTTTCACCGATAAATTTATGCGTTCGAGGAATATAATTACTCCATATTTCGTAAGTGGATGCTCTATGGTCTTCTAAGTGTATTACTCGTGCCCTGGCGTAGCCTGGGAACGAGGTATAAACTGCACATGTTTTTTTTTCTTTTTTTGTGATTTCGTCTCGAGAAAAGCCCATTCTTGCACAATCAGTCACGTGATTTGCACTCCTGATTGGTTAAGAACGTAAAAAGACAATGCCCTTCATTCATCAGTCTTCTTTGAGGCGTGAGCCAAGTGCGAACTGTTCGATGCTGGGGAACGAAGAGCAGGATTTAATTGAGGGCAAGAGCTGGATTACATACAGCTTTGAAAAACGGGCCTTTCGAGCAGTAAATAGTAACGTCGAGCTTTTTACTTACTAGTGATTATTTTTCTACAGCTTTTAATGCTACCAATGATTGATTTTTCGATACTTAGAGTTAATTGTTAGTATGTATGTGAGTGTAAACAAATCCTGAAAAAGTGTCAAATAAGTGCAGAGATATAAAGGAAACATTAATATGAAGAAAGATAATAATGATAACGTCAGATAACCCAAAAAGGCGGAACCTGCTTTCTTTTTTGTGAGATATTTTATAAAACATCCTTACGATTATAATAGGGTTAAAACAACGCTTTCCGAGAGAGGACTTGGGCGAGATTTGCAAATATCACTATATCTACCGCTCCAAAGTTTCGAAAAATGGTCGGAATTGCGTGTTTTAGCGTTTTTACACGTACTCTGAACAAAGATGCCCACAAAGTCGTAATTCTGTGCTTTTCGAACCATGCGCAAAAAAGTGCGCAGTGCAAAACAGTGGAATTAACTTAAGTATGGTGTTCTGCTATCATGATTTTTATCATGTAAGTAAGCTGGGTAATATTCGTTAGACTATTTAATTTTAGTGTGCAATCGAATCTTTATAATTTTAATGGTTCCTCTATACTCATTTCATAAGCTTGTCGAAATAATTGCTAGCGAATATGTCAGAAGCTCTCAATATTACTTCCTTCGTTTTTCGCTTTCCCATTTTCCCCTCAAACTAGCTCCCTCTTTTATTGGCAAAAAAAAGTTATGGGTTTGAATTTATCGACATATCCACAAATAAGGAGTTGTAAGCAATTGTTTATCGTAAAGAAACAAAAAAACTGCTGTGTCTTTCATTCAATAAGTCTTTGATACCCTTTCGATCAGGCTGTAAGAGGCTCTTTTTCAATTTCCTATATTTAAGCTTTACAGCCAACCAGTATCAGACATTACATAACAAGGACCACAGTAAAAAATAAACATTGTCAATGATTGGTTTGCTAGCATCCATGCCGTGTTGGTATATATACTTTTAATAAAAAAACGAGACTCAGGAATGTGTGTTCTATAGATTCTTTTCACTCACTCAGCGTGTATATTCTGTTTGGTTTCTAAAACAAATACATAATGCTCAACACAAAGCTCACGAAAACGTAAATAATTGTTTACGTTTTTTGAAGCTCAATGCTTTTCTTCATCAGACAATTCATTAAACGGATGAAAATGAAACGAAAAATATCCATCAATACAACTAAAGAGCTTATCCTCATTTTTAAAACCACAGTCAATATAATTTTGCAATTTCCTTAGGCTGGGGATTATTCGTATTTTTATGATTCAATTTTGTGCCAATTTCTTTCCTTTACATGTTAGTATTTCTATACTATACAGGTACTGAATGATTTCCTCATTATCAACGTACATCTACTTTTTTAAACGAAAATAATTCTATTATAGATTATTATTATCATTATTATATGACATCTATGTCATACACAACAATGCTAAGGAATCAAGCTATGATATTGAGCTTTCACCAGCTGTAACAGAAACATTTCTATCAAAAACGCCTTTTTTTCTCGCTTGTAGGTCTAACGACAAAGGTTCGTGATTGCTGACATGGTCACAATGTAGATAATTTACCTTAATAGTCTATTGTGGTAATGCCAACTCCCATCTGTTTAAACTGAAATAAGACGTTAAAAGACCACCATAAAAACCTTACGACGTATTTAAACGGTGACTTTTTAAAAATTGATCTGAAATAAATTTTACTTTGATTGGGAAAAACTCCAGTAAATCACCTGCCTTGCTTTACGAACAATATTTTGGATTCGTTTTCCGGTTGACTTAGAGCTTAATTAAAATAAAATAGCCACTTAGACGATTGAACCTAAAGATTGTTGTGTTTGAATCACGAAGCGTCACAATAAGTGAGCAACTCTAAGACCCAAAGAATCGATGATATCACATGAATTTCTCAGACGTATCTCTATAATACAACCAGCGCTGTAATTGGCTATTTTTTAATGCAATGCATAATATGTTGTGACTTAATTTTATCAAGATGAAGTGCTTATTCAATATATATATCATTTAAAGCCTTTTCTTCAAAGCCAAGCATGAGATTGGCATAAGATTAAGAAATACGGAAGTTATTTGCGTTATTTGCCCATTTACAACATTCAAAAATCATAACAAGTTTATTTAGATCAGAAATCATTCTTAAAATGCATGCTTGGTTTTATGCACCTTGATCTCAAGATTCATTTAATCCACTTCACATTATCCAATATGCATTGCTAAAGGAAATTATAGCTTTTTTTCTGTAGTTATGATGTCATGTGATGACGTCACCGGCAATGACCTCATAAAATGTGAGGAAGACAAACTATAAAATGTAAAAGCGATTTGACAATTTAGAGGCATTTTAGAGCATTTTCAAATTTCCCTAACAGCATACTGATCGAATGCAAAATTTATGTTAAATAAAAATTCTCCCCACAAAATTATTTGATAGCTTTCTCCATAGATTCATAATATTTTTTGCCTTCTGGACATTTACCATTGTTTGTTGACACCAAAACCGTCACAAGGCGTAATTACGCAGCCTCTTCGGACATGTCACATTATCGTATAGATCATACGCGAAACACCCACAGTTATGAACTTTCGTCTTCTTACTACATACACTGGAAAATTTTATCGATTTACACAGTCTGTTAATTTTCTGTAAAATGAAATTTACAGACAATGTAAATTGATTTACATGATATACTAAGGCGGGTACCTCGCATCGGACTTCGTGTCCCGTTTGTACCCACCTCTTGGACAGTGCCTTTATTTTACGTTAAATTTTGTTTTGTTATTTTTCTACTTTCTTTATTTTTGTATTTCAATTATGTTATTTCTGGTTTTTCCAATAAAGTTGTGAAAAAAAAAAAAAGAGTCTGTAGATTCACGGTTGCTGTAAATATCGTGTAAATCTGAATTTACAAATCTACAGGAACCACGAAAATGTTTTCACAGTTATCTGAACTTATTTAATATCCTGTAAAAAATTCTGTGCATGGGGAGCCCATGTCAATATATCTTGTAAAACTGTCGCGACAGACCATGTAAAAACCCTGTAAATGCAATAAGGAGGGCCTGTAAAAACCCTGTAAATGCAATTAGGAGGACCTGTAAAAACCCTGTAAAAACCATGTAAATGCGAATTTAGGAGGCCTGAAAACCCTGTAAAAACCCTGTAAATGCAATTAGGGGCTGAAAACCGTAAAAATAACTGCAATTTAGAGGCCTAAAACCGTAAAATCCCTGTAAATGCAATAAGAGAGGCCTGTGAAATCCTGTAAATGCATGACTGCAATTTAGAGGCCTGAAACCTGTAAAACCCTGTAAATGCAATTAAAGGAGGGCCTGTAAAAACCCTGTAAATGCAATAAAGAGGGCCTGTAAAAACCCTGTAAATGCAATAAGGAGGGCCTGTAAAAACCCTGTAAATGCAATAAAGAGGACCTGTAAAAACCCTGTAAATGCAATAAGGAGGGCCTGTGAAAACCCTGTAAATGCAATTAGGAGGACCTGTGAAAACCCTGTAAATGAAAGAAAGAAAGAAAGAAAGAAAATCAATCAATCAATCAATCAATCAATCAATCAATCAATCAATCAATCAATCAATCAATCAATCAATCAATCAATCAATCAATCAATGCATGAATGCATGAATCAATGAATGCATGAATGAATGAATGAATGAATGAATGAATGAATGAATGAATAAATAAATAAATAAATGAATAAATGAATAAATGAATGAATGAATGAATGAATGAATGAATAAATAAATGAATGAATGAATGAATAAATAAATACATTGAACTTTAGCAATACTTATCATGAAGCTCTTTAGTAGAAGGTCTTAATTTGTAAGCTACACAAAAACTATTCAAGATCATAAATGTAAAACAAAAAACACAGAATTTTCCTATTTTATAGACGACTTTCAAAAATGGCGGCCTAGTACATGAGAACGAGGCCACAAAGGCCTTGTTACTAGAAAATAAGCGTCGCGACACTTCTATTGCATTTATGGGTGGCATGGGTGGCGTAGCGGTAAAACGTTCGCCTCTCACCGCTGTGGTCCAACGGGTCGGGTCACTGGTTCGAGCCCTGCGGATGCCACATGTGAGTAGAGTTTGTTAGATGTGTTGTTCTCTCCCTTGCCACGAGGGTTTTTCTCCGGGTTCTCCGGTTTTCCTCCCTCCGTAAAAATCAACATGTGAGCTGAGAGTTGTATGCTTAAAACAGTCAATGTAGTGGTAGTGTGTGTGAGTGGATAGTGCCCCCAATTAGTGCGAAAGCGCTAGAACGACTAGGCACTTAAATAAAAGAGATTTATTATTATATTTTAGCTATGTCTTGTAAACTTGCTATCAAAGACGATATGTTCCTTTTCCTTTTAAAATACCTATTTTATGTGCATTTTACAGGATAATTTTTACATATTTAGAATCATCTGATGCGATGTTGATTTTGGAGGCCTTTCTGGCCTCGTTATCGTGAACAATGAGCCCGCCATTTTTGAAAGTCGTCTAATGATCGTCTTTTATTGATAAATAGTTTGATGGGTGAAGGAGACGGAGAAAATCAGAAAATCCCAAAAGGCACATCAAAACCTCACAAGTCCGATCAAAACTTGAATGAGCGACTAAATCAACAATAGTGAAAAATACAGTAAATTAATCTACCGTCAAAGGATTCCTCCATTCCACTCAACGATGCTCGAAAATTTAACCATTGAACAAATAATTCTTCTACATGATATTGATCCAATAGGGGCTTTGTCATAGGAGTAGCTGAGAAAATTAACGCGTTGGAAGGAGTTTCTGTGGATTTACCACTGGTGACGAGGATGAAACGTTACAGCCGAAATCATTACATCGCGACCTGCTTTTGCGTAAGTGCGATCATATCACTGAATTACATTGGTTGCCTGTAGAGCAACGTATTATCTTTAAGATTTTATTCAGATTACATATAAGGCTCTTAATGGCTTAGCACCAGGTTATATAGTTGATTTACTGGAGCCTTATGTTCCACGTCGTACATTAAGATCATCATTCAAGCTAATGTTAGTTGAGCCTTCATACAATCTTAAGACATATGACTTTAGAGCTTTTTCTCGTATCAAAGAATGCCCTATTGTTTGGTGTCCATCTTGAGGCGTTGATTGAATTTCGCATACCGCCACTGAGGGATAAAACTGCTATTGTTTGAATTCACTGGTGCGATTTTGAATAAATTAACTTTCAAAAGCCGATCCTTACTCGAGAGATTTCGTGTATCGGTCGATAAGGTTCGATCAATCTTCGAGTGGTTGAAAATTACCGGCGGGGGTCCCCTTGGGGTAATTTATACTCTACTGTTTTGTTTACTCTTTGTGTTCTTGACAACGCCTGTTATATTTTGTAGTGAGCGAGAACTAAAAAGACTCCTTTCGTGTTTTATGATTCCAAATGACTACAGAAGATCAAAATCAAAGTGTTTAAAAGTTTTGTTTACTCTTTGTGTTCTTGACAACGCCTGTTATATTTTGTAGTGAGTGAGAACTAAAAAGACTCCTTTCGTGTTTTATGATTCCAAATGACCACAGAAGATAAAAATCAAAGTGTTTAAAAGTTTTGTTTACTCTTTGTGTTCTTGACAACGCCTGTTATACTTTGTAGTGAGCGAGAACTATAAAGACTCCTTTCGTGTTTGAAGATTCCAAATGACTACAGAAGATAAAAGTCTAAGTGTTTAAGAGTTTTGATTACTGATTCTAGAAAACTCATGTTATATTTATACTGTCTGAACACTTTATTGCCTTCCCTTTTAGAGATCCACTGATTTCGCCCTTTAAAGCACGAGTGTAAGGTGAAATTTATGCCGGTTTTAGAGAGAAACTCGAATAGAATAGATGTCAACAATTATCCGCTAAATGAAGCCCGTCATTCAATGAATTTCACCTTCACCTTCAAATCATTTCAGACTTGCTGATTTCAGGCCCTGTGGAAGTACGTGAAATTTATGCCCGGCTTTCAACAGAGAGGAACTCGAGCAATAGATGTCAACAGTTATCTGCTAAACACTGATGCCTGTCATCAAAATAAGTTCACCTTACTTTACAGTAAAGTAAGGTGAAATTATTTGGATGACGAGCTTCATTATTTAGATAACTGTTGACATCTATTTCTTTGAGTTTCACTCTAAAACCGGCATGAATTCTGATTCAAGGACTAGGAAAAAGTTTTTAGAGAATAACTGGTCGATGTCCTCGCACTAGAGAAATCAACAGAGCTCATCATTGACTTTGAATATGAAGCTATTTTAGCTAGTTGCCTAGATGTTCTCCGAAATATCTACTCGTTTGTGGACTTATCATTGTCAGAAAAAAAAATTCTCCCCGCTCCCCTAAGTTTGCTTTTTACAAATAACACATGATATCTGCCCACCCCCCACGGTATGTTTTTCACCACTCCGAACAGATCACGAACGCTTCATGGTCGGTAGACTTCACCACAAATTTATTCAAACTTCGCGCTCAAATAAGTTTCTTTTGTTTTCGAGCCCTTTTCAAATCTCCCGCCGCTGTAATGGGTCCTTTGTTAAAGTTAATCACTTCGTGACCAAATATGGAGGTCTTTTGTTTCTGAGATTTCCACCAGAATCTTTGATACGTGTCTGTGCTCCGAGGCTGTGGAACAGTATCCCTTTAAAAATAAAAAAAAGTGATTCATGTAATAGCTTCAAGAGTAAGCTTAAGGCGTACCTTTTTAGAGTGGCCTTTTATTAGTCTTAGAAGTTTATCTTAAGATTCGTTTTTTTCCTTTTTAGGTTATAATAGATTACAGTTGTTATGAGAACATTTAGTCTTATAACATAGCTTTGATATAACGCGCGCTCTGATTGGCTTATAACAATGAACGAAAAATGGATGGTTCATGGTGATGGTGCACGGTATTGCGTCAATTTTCAGGATTGAAATATTTTCATCACATACATTTTTTTCCCTGTCGCTTACTAAAATTTCTTTAGTAAAATGACAGAAACAAATGCTCCAAACGAAAACAGCTTATTAGATATCGAAGACCCGATATTTGACATCGATTGGGCTGACATTTCCGAGGTTATTTTGGAAGATCAGACTGCAGATAAAAGTACCGATCTAGTAAAGTCAAGCGAATCTGAAAAACGCTTTCCTAGTTTATCCGAAAGAGAGTTGGAAATACTTCTTGAAGATAAACACTCGAGTAAAACCAAGAAGTCAACAAACTGGTGTGTTTCAACATTCAAAGGTAATATTGATGTACCTCTTCTTAAGCTCATACACTTTACGTTCGTGTGTGTGTTTTGTGTGTGTTTCTTTTCCTGTTATTAATGTTTGTATGCGTGTGTGTGGCAGCTAACTACAACAACAGTTAGTGGAGGGTTTCACTCCATTACCTATTGCTACACAATAGAAAAACGATCTGTCCATAGCTACTTTGCCTCATTAGCTTTTCTAGCTATTAAAAGTAGGTGTGCTCAATATCTATAGTTTATTTCAACATGTATACAATATATGTTCTGTACATATATTTTTTGTATAAATTTTCATCAAAGAGTGCAAATAAAGTTCTTCTTCTTCTTCTTCGTAATAATTTGAAATTTTCAGTTAATTATCTAGACTTCTTTGAAAAGTTTATAACACAAATTGAACAAAAATCTGATTTTTAAACAATTATTTAAACAGCACAGCCATTACTAAATTTACCTTCTCGTTTTTAGCCTGGTGTAAAGAGAGGAATATCCAAACTCCACTTGAATATATGACAATTGGCCAACTTGATGCCAATTTGAGGCGTTTTTACGCGGAGGCTCGCAAAAAAGACGGAGAGTCATATAGTAAAAAATCCCTTCTTGGATTCAGGCACGGCCGGATAGAACGATTCCTAAACCAGCCACCACACAACAGAAATCTAAAGGTATCCAGTGATCCACGATTTAAACGCTCCAACAACATGCTGGGCGCCCAGTTACGTTAGTGCAGTTGAAGAGAAGCGGGAAGGAAACAGTCAGCACAAGCCTCCCATCGAAAGTGAAGATTTGGTCAAACTTAAAGCATCCGAAGCCCTCTCCATCCACAACCCATTGTCCCTTCTACGAAATGTATGGTTTCACGTGGTACTTCTGCAGAAGAGGTAGAGAAAGCCAAAGTGAACTAACGAAATCCAGTTTCAAATCTGAAGTAGATGCAGCCGGTCGAAACTACATAACTATGACTCACGACGAAATCACCAAAACCCATCCAGGAGGCTTAAAAGACGTGAGCAGCACCGGAAAATATGCCGCCAGACTTTATGAAACCGACCACGAAAACGACGGTTACAAGGCCATACAGTTGTACTTGACGAAATTAAATCCTCTGTCAGAAGCTTTCTTCCAGTATCCTAAGAAAAACTGGACGCCCAATGGTTCAATCTGGTACGACAACAAACCCCTCGGCGTAAACAACCTCAGTGAAATGATGAAAGACATAAGTAAGGCCGCCCAGCTCTCCAACATTTACACCAACCATTCTGTCAGAGCCACAGCCATTACTCTTTGGTAAAATGAAGGAATTCCGAATCGTCATATTATGTCTATTTCTGGACACAGAGATGAGCAAAGTCTGACTTCCTACAACACGCGTCCATCGAGCTCTCAACTCTATCACTGCAGCGAAGTGTTGTCAAAAAGTCTCGACCAAAGATCAGCCAATGCAGTTATACTAAACCAACCAGAATCTCTGCAGGTAGGAACAGCATTCCAACAAAATAATGTTCTTGTTTCTGCTCTCGATAAAAGTCCAACGACGTGCTTAAAGTCCATTTTCAGCGACTGTACCATCCAGAACGTCCACATTGTTGTACCAAGCTACACTGGCAACGATGAAAACAAGTGACTAATACAGGCCTCAAAGAGATGCTTTTTAAAACTTACAAGCGTATTCTTTGAAAGTAATGATTTGATTTCTCCATCTTAAAATTGTATTAGGATTGTATTATTCTTTGAAAATGTATTAAAAAGCGTTGTAAATCAGTTAGATTTCAAACTTTGTCTCAGAAAGTTTTCATTAACATAAACAGAGCAAGGAGAATTTGTACTTTGATCATCAGAAAATAAAAAGGTTCAAAAAAAAAAAAAAAAAAACCCTCGTAGAATCTATCTTTGTTCTAAAAGGAATGATTTATACCTTAGCAGTACATAAATCAAGTCTTTTGATGCTACCATGTACAATCTGACCTCTGAGTTTTCCCAATCGTGTCAAACATTTTCGCGCGATCATTAAGTTAATGAGAATTTTACCATTGATCATCTAAAAATTAAAACAAAACATCTAGCTTTATTATTATTTATGTTTTCATGCCTTCGGTTGTCAGATCATTGTTGTCTAAAATATAAGAATCAACGTGACTTGGCACGCGGACAATTAACTATTAACATACTTGAGTCGGCAAGAAAACATAAAAATTCTATTTGTGCCAAATATTTAATTATTATTAAAAATTACATTATTATTATTATTATTATTATTATTATTATTGTTATTATTATTATTATTATTATTATATTATGCAATTAACACGTATCGTGAGCCAGCCAGACTTTTCATCACAGGAGGTAAAGAGATCAAGTCTGAAGAAGGAACAACACAAGGAGACCCACTAGCGATGAGTATTTATGCACTAAGCCTTCAACCACTGATAACCCATCTCAATACCACTAGCTCCACGAAACAGTGCTGGTTCGCTGATGACGCAAGTGGTGCTGGAAAGCTAAACGATCTCAAGCGGTGGTGGCTTGAATTGAATACCATGGGGCCAAATATTGGATATCATCCAAATGCAACGAAATGCTGGTTGATAACAAAACCTGACAGAGAGGAAATTGCAAGAGACATCTTTGAAGACACCACAATCAACATCACGTCGCAAGGACAAAAACATCTGGGAGCTGTAGTTGGCTCGAGATCATACCTTGAGGAGTATCTAAACGAGAAAGTTGACGAGTGGGTTGGGCAGGTAACAAAACTTGCTGAATATGCGGATTCACAACCCCAAGCCAGCTACATAGCCTTTACTTTTGGTCTTAAGCATAAGTGGACGTACTATTTAAGAACACTGCCAGACATTGAAGAACTTCTGATTCCACTGGAATACGCGATTGCAAATGTATTGTTACCAGTGATAACAGATCATACCTGCTCTGAGGATGAGAGAGATGTATTAGCTTTACCAGTACGTATGGGAGGCTTAGGGATTACAAATCCATGCAAAGCTGCAAAGATAGAGTATAATGCTTCAATCAACATCACAGCTCCACTAGTCGAACAGATAACGTCACAAATACATAACCCTCCAGATGAAGAAGAAGTGCGAAAGAAACAACAAGCATCAAGCAAAGAAAAGAATGAATACTTGTCCATCCAATCCAAGACCCTACAAACTTCCCTTCCACAGAAGTCACAGAGGGCAGTTACTCTGGCTAAGGAGAAAGGTGCCTCAAACTGGCTAACAATGGTCCCGAACATGGACATGGGTTTTGACCTAAACAAAAGGGAATTCAGGGATGCAATAAAGCTGCGCTACGACTGGAATATTGAAGACTGTCCATCAACATGTGTGTGTGGCGCAGCATTTACCATAGACCACGCTATGATATGCAAATGCGGAGGCTTTATTATACAACGACATAATGAGCTGCGTGATTTAGAAGCTGAGCTGTTGAGTATGGTGTGTACTGATGTTCAAACAGAGCCTATTTTACAAGACATCACAGGAGAGACACTACATGGAGGGGCAAATCAAGCGCCCGATGCTCGTCTTGACATACATGCTCGTGGCTTTTGGGAAAAACAGCGATCCACGTTCTTCGATGTTCGAATCTGCCACCCAAATGCAGAAACATATCAAACTCTGACCCAGGAACAGATCTATACTCGACACGAAGAAGAAAAGAAACGAAAATATGCACAAAGAATCATGGAAGTCGAGCAAGGTACCTTCACTCCGCTTGTATTCACAACAACAGGAGGAATGGGAAAAGAGTGTCAACGCTACCATGCAAGGCTTGCTGAACTGATCGCAAAGAAGAAAGGAGAGGAGTATGCAACGACAATAACTTGGATAAGAACTAAAGTCTCTTTTGCAATTCTACGAGCAGCATTGCTATGTCTTAGAGGTACTAGAAGAAGAAGGAAAATTAACGTAATAGAGAACATTAGTGACATTGATCTTGAGGTTGAACTATCAAATATGCAGTGAAGATAGATGAATATATTTAATATGACTGTTTTTTCTTATATTATATTATTACTGTCGATATTTAGAGTTTTTTATAAAAAAATATAATAGTTTTTTAGGACTTTTTTTAAAAAATTTGAGAATTTTAAATATTTGTTAAGGAGTATAAATCTTGATAAACGTATTCATTTGAAGTTTCAACTATTTTGATAAATAGAATTTTAATATTTGTGAATTATTTAGAATTATTTATGCATAATAAAGAAGTTATTTTCATTATTATTATTATTATTATTATTATTATTATTATTATTATTATTATTATCATTATTATTATTATGTAGTTAAATAAGCCTTTCTAGAGGCCATTTCTCCCTCACTTGGAGAGGGTGAAACTATCAAAACACTTGCTAGTCTCAAGAAATAACAACTTGTAAAGGCTGGTTCACACTAGCGTCGGATTCGGAATCGGAAGCAGAAAACAAAGGAAAAGACAAAAGAGTTAAGTCAAGCGTGTGACATAAGACATCGACATAAGCATCGCAAGACGCATAAGACCAAGCATAAGCATAATCAAAGACAAAGGAAGGAACAAAGAAAAACACCTTTCTTTTGTATTCTAATTCCTAAATTCTTTGTTGTTTTCTTACGATTCCGATTCTGATTCCGACGCTAGTGTGAACCAGCCTTAAAAACAATATTCTTTATTATTATTATTATTATTATTATTATTTCGTGTTATCTCGGTTTGGTGGAATACCGGTGATATGTCTCTGAGAGCAAGCTGCACCCAGCAGCCTTAGGTCTCAAAAACCTTCCTTATCAACCTTGCAGTACCAAGCAAACATGCTTTCTGCAACAACTCTATGCCACTACAGACGTTCAATTCTTTCAGCCATTTCTTCAAATCCCTTGAAACAACTCCCAAGGCTCCAACCACAATTGGTATCACCCTTACTTCTCTCAAGTTCCAAAGCTTCTTTAGTTCCCTACGTAACTCATCATACTTTTGAATTTTCTCAATTTCTTTTTGGCCAACCCTACTATCGCCTGGACAAGCAATGTCCACAATGAAACACTTTCTCAGCTCCTTGTCTAGCAAGATTATGTCAGGTCTCCGGCTCTCAATGACATGATCAGTCTGTATGTTTACATCCCAGAGAACCTTTACGTGTTCATTTTCTAGCACCCTTTCTGGCTTATGGTTGTACCACTTGACATCTTCAAGCAGATTGTAGTGTTTACAGATATCTAGATGTATGATCCTTGCAACATTATCATGTCGTCGTTTGTATTCTGTCTGAGCCAGCTTCTTCTTCTTCTTCTTATTATTATTATTATTATTATTATGGCATCTTTATTTTGTTTTCAATTCAAATCCTAATTACATGCAACAAAGCGGGAATGCACCTGTGCTTTGTTGTATTTTTTCTTATATGCTAAACATCACTTTTTTTTAATTTGCTATTTTGTGAACTCATAGAATTTTTTTGTAATTTCTGCGTTTTGGGAAAGGATCCATTTTTGTGATTTCTTAAGGAGATAGTCTGTTTCTTGGCTATTCGTTGTCACAGAGTTCATTTCTTTCTCTAATAGATGGTGATAACCTCCGAGAAAATCAAATACAACGTTCTTTTGGGTAACTGTACAGTCTCTGTAGATGTTCTTTATGCCTGCTCTTAGTTCTGTGTATTTTTCTTGCTTGTATCTTGTTATTTCTTCGATGCTTCCAACGCTGCATATGGTTCCTTCTACCAAGATCCATGTTTTGTTTCCTTTGTCTAGTACAGCCATGTCGAATCTATTGGCTCCATTTTCAGGGGCTTTATCAAGGTGAAAGGGCAGGTCCCAAATTATCTTGGCTTTCTCGTTCTCTACGATTGATTCTGGAATACTTTGTTGATACCAAGGCTTGGAATGATCGCTTTCTTGGAAGTCGTATCTGTATAGGAGGTAATGGTAGATAGGTCTAAGCATCCTGTCGTGTCTGGCTTTGTACAAGGTCTGTGCAATTCTTGGGCAAGCACAGAGCACATGTGTTGTAGATTCAATAGCTGTATGACACATGCGACATTTGCTGTCAGTAACGTGCATTTGTAATTTGCTTTGCTGGTATGCCTTCGTTGGCAGGAGCTGTTGTCTTATGCTCTTATTCACACTATGTACTACGTCGGGTATGTTCTTCCATGTTTTGTGAACGTCATTGGCTCTTTTTGACATTTCCGGGTCGTTGAGTTGTTTAGTTGTCAGTGCTCCTAGCCACTGTTGGCTTTGAAATTCTTCGAGGTACTTCCTGTTAACACTCGAGCGTAGTAGATCTTTTATTGCTTGTGGGCTTGCTGTCTTGGTATGAGTGGTTTTACTGTCGTGAGTGATTAACTCAGTTCCTGTTGCATTAAATCTGCATTGTATGTTGTATTCTTCTGCGTATTTCATTGCTTGTTTGAAAATAGATTTTCTTCCTTTATCGATCTTGTTCATCTCAATTGTTCTTGCTAATTCACCGATTGGCCTCTAACGTGCACGTGGTATTTTACGTCATCAAAATGTAAACAAACGGTCAAAGTTCGGACATTGATCGAAAGCTTCGTACAGAATATTAGGATATGGTCGCTACAGAAATATGATTTTAAAGCAATTCTCGCTTCCCTCATCGATGGAAAAGGATAAAGACGAAGAAATTATTGTTTTTTATCATTTTCCTGGCGCAAAAAGAAAAAAACCCGCCGAGAACAAAGGATTAAACCGTCACTTTCCGTCTTATAGCGAAGCCATCGAGGAGACAGTTATAGCTACATATACATTTCCAGCCTACATTTCTTCAGGGGAAAAGAATTAACAACACAAAACCCTGACTGATTAATGCTATAGCTAGTAAAGAAAAAAGTAGGCGAAATTGTGTACTGGGAAGCGAGACGAAATATTATAGGTCGTTGAGATCCTTTGACCTTGTGAAGTGAAATCCCCATGAAATCATCTCATTGACTGACTAATCGACCGTACAAGTATCTTCCTATAAGTCTACCGAGAGGTGCAAGAGTTTCTGTGACTTTCAACTCTTCAGTCTTTCCCTGTGAAGCCGATCAAGCCTTGGAAAGTTGTAGGATTGGAGAGTTGATAGACCGCCTTTTCATCGTAGATGTTTATGGTCATTGATAGACTTCGTTTGCAGACACGTATGCTATACAATTTCGCTTACCTTTAGTACCTTTTCTTTACTAGCTATAGAACAGGGTTAGGGTTTTGGCTTTTTTGGGGGGCCCTTTTACCCCCGACGAAATGTATGGTAAAATATGTTCTTCGTACAGTGCGAATCTTCATTTGCAGACACGTAAAGTGCTTTCTTTGTCGATGAATAAGCTCACTATACGATTTTGCTTACTTTTTCTTTGTAAGTTTAGCATTAATAGCGTGTAAGAGTTTTGTTTTGTTGGCCATTTTTTCCAGACGAAATGGAGGCTACAAATGTAGCTGTCTTTTGTACAATTTGAACTGTCTCCCCGATTAGATGTGACGGTTTAATCCTTTGTTCTCGGCGGTTTTTTGTCTTTTTGCGCCAGGAAAATGATAAAAAACAATAATTTCTTCGTCTTTATCCTTTTCCATCGATGAGGGAAGCGAGAATTGCTTTTAAAATCATATTTCTGTAGCGACCATATCCTAATATTCTGTACGAAGCTTTCGATCAATGTCCGAACTTTGACCGTTTGTTTACATTTTGATGACGTAAAATACCACGTGCACGTTAGAGGCCAATCGGTGAATTGAATTCTTTTGTCTTCAGAATTGTTCAGGTAATTTGCCATTTTAATCGTTGTTGTTTTAAATGTGTCTTCTACATTTTTCAAGCCACTTCCTCCTAATTCCTCGGGAAGGTAGAGCAGTTTTGTTGACTCACTTTTGTGCATACCTCCATTGTTTTTGATGATTTCTCTGGTACGTCTGTCAAGTTATTTTAGATTATTTATTGTCCATTCGCCTGTCCACATGTGGTACTGTAGTACTGGTAATGCAAATGTACTGGTTGCTTTGATTTTCCTTGGTATTGAGATGTTGCTTGTCCAAATAACGGACACTCGTCGTAGGTATTCTTTACTTGCTTCAGTACAAACTTTCTCTTCTAATTGTGTGGAATGTTCAAATTTTCCAAGAAATTTGTAGTGGTCGGACTCATTCAACATCTTTAATTCTTCTTCAGGGGATATACGAACGTTGTCAGTTTGTTTAATTTTCCCTCCGACAATGTCTACTGCTGCACATTTATCCATTCCCCAGGCAAGTCCGATATCTTTAAACATGTCTTTCGTTGCTTTTGCCACTATCATTGCCTTGGTTGCAGACTTGTGATAGGTTTTTAGGTCATCTACATACAATAGGTGTGTTAGCTTTTCTTTTGCGTTTTGAGAGAAGGTGTATTATTATTATTATTTTTTTTTTTTTTAATAAATTTAATAACTTCTTTATTATGCATAAATAATTCTAAATAATTCACAAATATTAAAATTCTATTTATCCAAATAGTTGAAACTTCAAATGAATACGTTTATCAAGATTTATACTCCTTAACAAATATTAAAAATTCTCAATTTTTTTAAAAAAAGTCCTAAAAAACTATTATAATTTTTTTTATAAAAAAACTCTAAATATCGACAGTAATAATATAATATAAGAAAAAACAGTCATATTAAATATATTCATCTATCTTCACTGCACATTTGATAGTTCAACCTCAAGATCAATGTCACTAATGTTCTCTATTACGTTAATTTTCCTTCTTCTTCTAGTACCTCTAAGACATAGCAATGCTGCTCGTAGAATTGCAAAAGAGACTTAAGTTCTTATCCAAGTTATTGTCGCTGCATGCTCCTCTCCTTTCTTCTTTGCGATCAGTTCAGCAAGCCTTGCATGGTAGCGTTGACACTCTTTTCCCATTAATTCCTCCTGTTGTTGTGAATACAAGCGGAGTGAAGGTACCTTGCTCGACTTCCATGATTCTTTGTGCATATTTTCGTTTATTTTCTTCTTCTTGTCGAGTATAGATCTGTTCCTGGGTCAGAGTTTGATATGATTCTGCATTTGGGTGGCAGATTCGAACATAGAAGAACGTGGATCGCTGTTTTTCCCAAAAGCCACGAGCATGTATGTCAAGACGAGCATCGGGCGCTTGATTTGCCCCTCCATGTAGTGTCTCTCCTGTGATGTCTTGTAAAATAGGCTCTGTTTGAACATCAGTACACACCATACTCAACAGCTCAGCTTCTAAATCACGCAGCTCGTTATGTCGTTGTATAATAAAGCCTCCGCATTTGCAGATCATAGCGTGGTCTATGGTAAATGCTGCGCCACACACACATGCTGATGGACAGTCTTCAATATTCCAGTCGTAGCGCAGCTTTATTGCATCCCTGAATTCCCTTTTGTTTAGGTCAAAACCCATGTCCATGTTCGGGATCATTGTTAGCCAGTTTGAGGCACCTTTCTCCTTAGCCAGAGTAACTGCCCTCTGTGACTTCTGTAGAGCTAATACATCTCTCTCATCCTCAGAGCAGGTATGATCTGTTATCACTGGTAACAATACATTTGCAATCGCGTATTCCAGTGGAATCAGAAGTTCTTCAATGTCTGGCAATGTTCTTAAATAGTACGTCCACTTATGCTTAAGACCAAAAGTAAAGGCTATGTAGCTGGCTTGGGGTTGTGAATCCGCATATTCAGCAAGTTTTGTTACCTGCCCAACCCACTCGTCAACTTTCTCGTTTAGATACTCCTCAAGGTATGATCTCGAGCCAACTACAGCTCCCAGATGTTTTTGTCCTTGCGACGTGATGTTGATTGTGGTGTCTTCAAAGATGTCTCTTGCAATGTCCTCTCTGTCAGGTTTTGTTATCAACCAGCATTTCGTTGCATTTGGATGATATCCAATATTTGGCCCCATGGCATTCAATTCAAGCCACCACCGCTTGAGATCGTTTAGCTTTCCAGCACCACTTGCGTCATCAGCGAACCAGCACTGTTTCGTGGAGCTAGTGGTATTGAGATGGGTTATCAGTGGTTGAAGGCTTAGTGCATAAATACTCATCGCTAGTGGGTCTCCTTGTGTTGTTCCTTCTTCAGACTTGATCTCTTTACCTCCTGTGATGAAAAGTCTGGCTGGCTCACGATACGTGTTAATTGCATAAGTAGCCATTGTTGGGCACACCACTCTTATATTGTGAAGGGCAGCAGCCCTATTCAAAGAGTTGAAGGCATTTGTTGCATCGATGAGAAGAATGGCATCGGTCTCGTCAGCTTCAAAAATAGTACGCATAGCGTGAACAGCAGCTTCACTTCCAGATTTATGACCCGCACAGACTTGAAGTGATCCACTGGCCTCGATGATGTCTCCTTTCAGAACTTTAATCACACACTTCCCAGTGATCCTTCTTAGAAATTCACCAACCCTAATGGGACGAACTGCCCCATTGCCTTTATGCAGGGGGATGAGTTCGACTGGCAATTATTGATTCAATGGTGTGGGGATCAATATGTTCAGTACATAGTCGCCTTGTTAGAGTAGCCAATGCATCGCATAGACTTGCGGTAGATTTTTTGAAAGACTTGCATGCTAAGATTCTCCTAAATCCTAGGGCATCGACACCAGATGGCCCCCCTGACCCCTTTGTGCGTAGAGCTGCCTCCTTATCATCTCCCCGTCGATTTGTTGAAATATGACTGCTGGAACGTCATCAAATGGTCCGAAAAGCAATGAGCCAAACTTTGCTTCCTCAGCACTCGGATGTTTCTCTTGAAGCTGTTCCATCACATCTCTAGAACACTAAATTAGTGCACAGAAACTGATTTCCAGGCAAGTTAGGCAAAATTTTGGCACTTTTTCAAAATTGCCCAAATTTGAGATTTTTCAAAAGGCGCGCGGTCATCGAAAAAAGTATTTTTTCTCCACTTGGTTATTTCATTGTACGCTTGTTCTATTGCAGATGTAGGTATCTTCTTATTTGTTGACCAATGTACATCTGGTATTCTTTGTATTGCTTTGTATTCCGGAAGACATCCTGGAATGCTTTTTGGCTCATCGTCACAGTCGACGGATTCTACGTCCCTTGAGGTTTGCTGAGTTATGTTGTTATGCAAATCCACGTTTGTTGCTGATGAATAATTAGGTTCTGAGCCTTCATCGGTGTTCTCGATGCTTTCTACTTGAATTGGTGTGTCAGCATTTATCCTATCATACGATGTAGTTGTAGAATAAACATCCTTTGAGGTCTGTACCAGTCTTTTCGAGTCTTGCCGCCTGGTCACGGAGATTTTGACTTGAGAAACCGAGGTCTTTGTAACCTTTCATGTCCTAAAAATCTTTCATCACTTTGAATAGTGTAGCGAGATTGATTCTGGCCGTCATTCAGAGTGACAAGCAAAGCAGTAATTCTTCGTTTGCAACCACGTTTTATATTGATATTTTGAAATTTTGAAATATTATTTTTGCTGAATAAAATAAGATGCTTATGGGCTTGTAGAGCAATAGCCTGCGTTGCTGACTCTGAAGGGAAGGGGAGTGAAGGGGAGGAAAGGGGAGGGGGAAGGATAGGAAAGGGGGGGGGGGGGGGTGTGGAGGGGTACAGGAGAGGAAGAAAGTTACTCCTACTCGAAGGATCAAATCGCAAATCACCGGAAGTGCAATATGATTTACCATCTGTCAAATACAAGTTTTTTTTTTGGCTTTTTTTGGCGCTTTTGCCGAACCCCCCAAAAATTATACTCTACTGTTCGTTATCATGACCACCTTATACGGGTTAAAAAAATACGGCGGTCCCTCCTGTTTGAGGTTTTGAGCTAGGCGAGGCGTCAGCACTTTGAATCACTATTTATTTATTTATTTGTTTGTTTGTTTGTTTAAATTTGTTTCTTTGTTTGTTTGTTTGTTTATTTATTTATTTATGTCATATAATCTGTACAATATATTTCTTAAATACTGAAATATGAAAATAGTATATAACTATAATATAACGATAATTAAGCCTAGATATTTATATCTGTGTAAGTAAGCGAGGAGACATCAAGAAACCAAAGGCTTGTAAAATTGATTTCTCCTCGTAGATATTGTACACTTGTCGCCCTATGCGCAGAACAGCGCGGGAGGAACTAAATTGCTAATTAAATTAAGATTAAATTAAGAACGAGGCCAGAAAGGCCTCAAAATTATCATGGCATCAAATGAGTCTAAGTATATCCTGTAAAATGCACAGAAAATAGGTATCTCAAAAGGAAAAGGAACACATAATCTTTGACAGCAATAGAAGTTTCGCCACACTTAATTTTCTAATAACAAGGTCTTTGTGGCCTCGTTCTCATGTACTAGGCCGCCATTTTTGAAAGTCGTCTATTGTCAGAGCTGTTTGTAATAAGCCAAAAGCGTAATCAGAAACGAGAATTGGATAATAGAAAAGAGATATTTATGTAGAAAGCAAGTGATGCATGAGTTTTTTTACTAGAAAGGCTTGTGTCCGTTTATAATAATTCATCGTTGTTATGAATAGTCTGTTCTGGAACAAACAACCTTAAATTTACTGCTGAAATACTGAAAATATCACATAATTTACTGCCGAGGAAAACCAGTTTCAATTCAAGATATCGTTTTTTTTTGACGTGTGCAGTCGAAGTGCCAAATAATTTAAGTGAAACAAAAAGAAGCTGAAGAGGGTTCAAAGCTTAATACTCTCACGAGTGTTAATCAAATGTCTTTATGTTAATTTTTAGCTTTGTAAGCTTTTAACCAAAATTGACCTGAATTTCAATAATGAATCCGAAGCGACCGGGTACGGGTAATCGTTAATCGCCTAATGACGCATTTTATTTCGTAAATACTTGTCTTATGTAATGCCTGATAAATTCTACTTTTTCGAAAACAAGTCGGCAGAACGGCCGGGACATCTTTGCCAGCCAAGTTTGATTTCAAAGCACGTCAAAGCATTTTGCTCTTGTTTTAGATCGAGATTTAGTAACTTTATGTTCTCATCCACTGTCGAGTACGCCATCTTGTCCATCAAGTACATCAACGCTGTGGATTTTGGCTAATAGAAATACGCGCCCTCTGGTGTGCGCAAGTAACGGAAAAAAACAGGGGTTTACCGGCAGGTTCTCAATTTCCTCCTCTCCTCCTCTTTCCCCTCCTTCCCTATCTCCCCTCCTTCTCCCTCTCCTCCCCTCCACTTCCCTTGAGAGTCGGCAACGCAGGCTAGTAGAGCAATTAAAGAAACACCTCTAAGACAATTCTTGGAGCACAAGATAAGTTCTTCACTGAGTTATTGGCGAATAAAGTTTTTGAATGGACTTGTTAACCATCATATGAAGCTAGAAACGCGCCAGGAGCGTCATGAACATAATACTAGAAATAAGGATAAGTTAAGACTTCCTAAAGTTACCAGAAACTAGGGCAAACAAAGAATCTCTTATCATAATATAATATAATATAATATAATATAATATAATATAATATAATATAATATAATATAATATAATATAATATAATATAATATAATATAATATAATATAATATAATATAATATAATATAATATAATATAATATAATATAATATAATATAATATAATATAATATAATATAATATAATATAATATAATATAATATAATATAATATAATATAATATAATATAATATAATATAATATAATATAATATAATATAATATAATATAATATAATATAATATAATATAATATAATATAATATAATATAATATAATATAATATAATATAATATAATATAATATAATATAATATAATATAATATAATATAATATAATATAATATAATATAATATAATATAATATAATATAATATAATATAATATAATATAATATAATATAATATAATATAATATAATATAATATAATATAATATAATATAATATAATATAATATAATATAATATAATATAATATAATATAATATAATATAATATAATATAATATAATATAATATAATATAATATAATATAATATAATATAATATAATATAATATAATATAATATAATATAATATAATATAATATAATATAATATAATATAATAAATATAATATAATATAATATAATATAATATAATATAATATAATATAATATAATATAATATAATATAATATAATATAATATAATATAATATAATATAATATAATATAATATAATATAATATAATATAATATAATATAATATAATATAATATAATATAATATAATATATATAATATAATAATAATATAATAATATATAATATTATAATATATTAAGTAGAGAAATTAGAAATTCACAGAATATTCAAAGTTTCAACTTAAGCTTTTCAATTATCTTATGCAATAGATTTTCTGAAGAAATGAAATAATTGTATTGTATTTAGTTTTCAGATTAGATGTATATAGAATTTTTAGACATTTTATATATTTTAGGGATTTTCTTTTCTAATTTGTTTTTTGTTTGAGGTCCTTTTTGAAAATCATCCATATGAAAAAGTCTCCGCAATAAAGATTATTATTTTTTATTATACATTTTCTCAAATTGTAGTGTAAATGTATGGCGGCGCCATCTTGGAGAACATATCCTTATCCTTAACATGGCTGCCAAAATGTCTGAACAAAAGTTGAAAAATATCACCTAATTTAACTATTAATAGCATTTCTAAGTATATATAAAACCAACATATTTTGACACAATTATATTGATTTCCAATGCATTTTAGACGCGAGACTTTAATTTGCGTTGTGTGACACAAGTCAAAGATTCTAGGACTTCTACAACTCCATCCCCCCCCCAAAAAAAACATAAATCGAGTCCATCAAAATATCTGAATATAAGTCTATAAAAAAACTTACATCACAATTTTCTAAAACATATGCATTTGATCATCAAGTCATGGAAAATGCGCTCTATAAGTTAATAAATAATAATTATTATTATTATCATTATTATTATTATTATAGTATTTATTTATTTATTTATAATAGTATTTGTTTGCTGTCAAATTGTATCGTTAATTTCCCATTACTATAGTATTAAGTTTACAATTCAAGTAGCCAACTGTGAATTACCTACCTGTAGTAAGATTCACAATTGTACTTTTTAGGCAAAAACGTAATAAAGTTTCCATTATTATTATTATTATTATTTTTTTTTTAAATTAAAAAAATAATAATAATAATAATAATAATAATAATATATTAGATCCTAAAATACTGAAAAAAAGTACTTAATAAAAACGAAAACCCTAAAACTATCTAAAAACTAAAAAATTCGGACACTTGAGAATTAATTATTAATATTATTATTATTATTATTATTATTATTATTATTATTATTATTATTATTATTATTATTTTATTGATAGCCTCGTGAGGCCTGACAAACATGTATATGTTTACAAATATTGTGCCAAATAGGTCAGTCACATTGTTGCATCATTTATATAGCTATCCGAAAAACTACTAAAATGCGTGCCATATGAATGACGCTGGAATGCAAATGCCCTACTTAAATGGCAAGACTACCAAGTTTTGCTAGCCTATGTTTACATTTTACACTTTAAGTCTCAATCTTCTGGTTGAATAATATTTGATATCACTTTTCTAATAATTGTTTCACTTTCCATCAAAACTGTTTTTTGTATTTCTCTTGTAATCGTTCGTGCCATGTTACAGTCTTTGATGACTTTCTTGATCTGCAACTCCAGGCGTTTCACTCCTCCTCCTAAACTTCCTATTATCAGCGGTAACACTTCCACGTGATATCCTGGTCTTCTTTCTCTAATCTCAAACGACAGTTGTTGATACTTTTTTCTTTTTTCCATCTCTTTTGGCTGGATGTTGTCTTCCTGTGGACACGCAAGGTCTACCAGCCAAATCCGTCTCTCTTTGGTGTCTTCCAACGTCAAGTCAGGTCTTCTCGCTATTTCGTACTTTCTTAATTTATATTCAAAGTCCCACATCATCTTTTTTCCATTTCCTTCCAACGCATCTCCTCTCTCCAGTGTCTCTTTGTACCAAACTGTTGATTCTGGTAATAATCCCTCTTCTTTCGCCCATGCTACTGCAAAAACCATCAAAGCTTTGTTGTGTCTATAGGTATATTCTTTTCCTGCTAGTACCTTACATCCTGCAATTAAATGGTGAACTGTCTCTTTCTGACTACCACACAGTCTGCACATTTCGGTTGCCACCTCAATTCCTCTTAAACTTTTCCAGCATCGTGTTTCAATCATCTGCTCTTGAACATTAATGATTGCTGCTGTTTTCCTTGGATCCAAGTTAGATGTTAACCAAGTGCTACACTCTATATACTGCTCACGATAGATCTTGCATCTTCTTCTCTAGGTATTTGCTTTTCCTTGTTGTTGCTATTCCATTCTTGATAATTCCCTTGATCTTTGTCCAACATTTCTTCCATGATCCAACATACTCATCTCCGTTTACTTATACGCTACCACTTTGAAATTCTGCCTCTACTCCAACAAACCTCAAACTTTCTTCTGCCTCCCTCTTTATTGAACAATATTCATCCCTGCATTCTCTGCTCCAAGCAACTTTAAACCACCCATTATCTGACAAAGCCATGTAACAGGCCACGCGTGCTTTGGTTTTTGTGTAGACATCCCTGAAACTTTTAAGTCCTCGCCCTCCTTCCTGACGAGACATGTACAGCCTTTCATCACTTGAGTGAGTTCCAAGCATGTTCCATGTCCGGCCATTCTACCCGATGTCTTAGAACTCTCTTGATGGTCATGTCTAGTTCTTTCAATTCTGTTTTAGTAAATTTACACACATTCCATTGCATACGCAGCTACTGGTATTACCCTAGAGTTGATTGCTTTCATTACGTTCTTATCGTACAGTTCTAGCTCCGTCAAGCTCTCCAGTCTTTTCTTCATTTCTGATGTTATCCTTGACATCACTGTTTCTTTGTTTATCTTACCAGACTGTTCGATTCCCAAAAACGTGTACCACTCGTTCTTGTCAGGGTCTAACGCTCTCATTCTTTCTTCAAATATGTCAAGTCCATCACCTTTAACCATCTTTCCTTTCTTGAACACCATTTCCGCGCACTTTTTTACTCCATAACATGCACCAGTATCACTGCTTGCTTTTACGATTAATTCGTTTACACAACGCAGCTGTTCATGGTTTTCTTGGTAAACCTTGAGGTCGTCTATGAACAAACTGTGTGTCTTTTTGGTGTTTCTTTTACCTGGCTCACCCATTCTGTACCCTCTTGTTTCACTCAGCAGTAGACAGATTGGAATCTCCGATAAACAGTATCCAACAGGCGAATAACTGTCTCCTTGTAAGAATCCACAGTTAATATTTATCCATCTGCTGGTGTTCGATGATGCTTGAAGTCTCGTTCTCCATTTTTCCATTAAGGTATCAGGGTACCCCTAGCGACCGGTGTGCGTTCAACTCTATATTGCGCCAAAACCTTTAGTCTAAACCCCATTAAAGTATATATTTTTAGAAAGCTGAATAAATGTAGAAACTAATTCCATTATTTTTATCGTAAAATAATTTTTTCCTTTTAGGTTAGAGCGAATTATTCAAATTTTCACCGAGGTGTCTTCGCGGAGTTCCCGGTCAATCAATATTGATCCGAAAACAATGTTTACTATCTTTCTGAGATCATGAGATATCACTTGTCAAAAGTGTGTCTCAGATTTTTAATTAGTTGCCCCGTTGTTCTGTTATACGTTCCTAAAGTTACAACACCGCTAAAATAACTGTATCCGATACAAAACAGACCATAATTTTAGAATGGAGCAAAAAATCGAAAATCGGAGACACACTTTTGAAGAACAACTATCGAACACGACCTCTGCCAAATTTCAGATGAATCCATCAAATTCCCTTTGATCGGGAACTCAAAATGCACGGCTAATTGAACGTAAATTCACTTCCGAGAAAAACGCGAAAATGTTTTTGGAGCCAAGAAGCGGGTTTGTTGATACAAGAGGATTATAACACTTCATAATCTTGCCCGATGACAGCTGAAGTAAAGGGCAACCAAGATCTTGTTATGTTTCCTGCACAAATGGCGGGAAGTCAAGGCAATTTGATCCCATTGAACTTTGGCTCTTGCTGAATAATCTTTTTACAAAGGTTTCGATAGTTATAGGCAAATATATTCTTCACCGACTTGACGACAATTGACAAGTGATGTCATCAGATAATTAGCAGGGATTAAGCCGGAAAAAAGGTTTTCGCTTATAACTCGCTATTAAAAATCGCTAGTGAAATAATTTTTTCACTAAATTGTAGCTTATTGTGTATTCTATCAGAAAATGCAAAAAAGTAAAAATCGACCCTTTTGAGAAAATTTGGGGTACCCTGATACCTTAAGGACTTTATAACTGAACAAACATCTTCTGGTATGCCAATCCATCCGTATACTTTAAGCATCCAGTCATGGTGAACTTTATCATAAGCTTTTTGATAGTCGTAAAAGGCAACAGCCATGTTTCTTTGATACTCTCTGACTTCATCCATGATACAATTGTCAACCAGCAGGTGATCCACTGTTCCAAGTACACTTTCCATAGTCCCTAACTTTGCTTCGTCCCAAATGTTGTTTGTTATGGCGTGCGCTTTCATGTACTTTCCAATCAACCCTGTATAGATCTTGTATGACGTATTCAGACATGTGATCGGACGATAATCTCTGACAGAACTTAGATCGTTTGTTTTTGGTAAGAGTACTGTTCTTCCTTCTGGCAGCCACTTAGGGATACTTGATCTATTCACTTTCCAGTTATTCATAACATTATTATATCCAGCAGTGTTACACGTCTATATGCTAAATCCTAATGGCACAATAGGGCGCTAAGCGTTACCTAGAGGCCATGTAAAATTAACCTAATTTCCTTAATGCTATATCAATATATCAAATAAAATTTGCCTCTTCGAAGCAAAATATCCCTAAAAATTATTGAAAAGAAGCTTAAAAAAATCTTAAGAACTATTATAAATGGTAAATTCCTGAGAAAAAAAGATAAGAAATATATCTATATATCTATATAAAAATAATACTAAAAAACTAACACATGTAAAAGTTTTCCTGACTTGAAAACTCAAACTTGATCTCCTATCTAAACTTATTGGCTCATGAAAGAGCACTCATGAACAACTTATAATAATATTCTATATCCTTATAAACTTATAGTAATATTCATATATGTATTCATTCAAGCTTACGCTGCTTAAGAAATGTACGTCTTAAAAAAATAGAAATAATAATCTGGAATCAATAATTATCTACTATAAGTTTCGATTTTATATGTGTTCAAAGTTCGTTCCCTTGAATTGTTGAGGTAAAATTGCGCCACTTATGTATAAGTCTTGAAAGTGCGCACAATGTTCAGAGTCGACGAAATGACAGCTTTCTGCATCTTTTGGAGCACCATCTTTCCTCTGCATCCTAATATCTCATCCATCGTCTTTTGAAGCTCTTTAGACCATCCTCCCAAGACATCTATGATTATATTGAACTGCTGTACTTCGTATCCTTTAAACTGCTGCTTTAATTCCCATCTCAAAGGGCCATACTTCATAGTCTTTTCACTGTCTTTGTGCTCTCGGTTGTCCATCCACGGACAGCTCATTTCCAATGTCATTATTTTTTTGTCCTTGTGATTGATAATACGTGCGTCCACTCGATTAGCACGCACTTCAGTGTTTTCTGCATAAACGGGGACGTCCCAGTACGCTTGATACTCCTCATTCTCGTATATGGGTTTAGGAACTACCGGGGAATACCAAGGCGGTACTCTATCCACCAAACCACAATCTTTCAGCAGTTCAAAGAACAAGACCTTCAAAGCTGAGTCGTGCCTCCATAAGTACTTTGTTTGAGCAAACGCCGAGCATCCAGCGAGGATATGAGGGACGCTTTCAGGAGCTTTTATTATTATTATCTCTTTAAGCTTGACCTTAAATCAGCATATTTCTCTGTTTCCAATTTGTCTCGTTCTTGAATCTGTCCAACATTACATACAGTTCCTTCAAATATAAGCCATTGACGTTCTTTCTTGTTGCATATAGTGATGTCAGGTCTGTTAGCACCATCCTTAGGAACAACGTCTAAGTGCAGGGGAATGTTCCATAGTACCTTCACTTCTTTAGTCTCGACACAACATTTGGGTTGTTGTTCTCTGTACCAAGGTATCGTTTGGTGTTCTTCATTATTGGTGATTCCAAGTGCCTTTAAAATCGCATAGTACACTGGACGGAGCATTCGATCGTGACGCACTGTGTACAGCGTTTGCGCGATGGCAGAGCAGCTGCACATTATGTGTGGTACTGTTTCCTTCTTGACATGACAGAAACTGCATAACAAATCTTCTCCTCCACTTTGAACTTTCTTTGCAGCGACTCGTAAACTAAGTACCACAAGATCATTTAGGAACACATTGAGAAAGCAGACTTTAGAAAATCAGAAGAACTTAAAACATTTTAAAGTTTAAAGTTCTAGAATTTACACATTATTCTTAATTATTGTAATCAAATGTGATTTGTTATACTGTATATATCGAATAGCAATTTTATATTTACTGAATTTCTGAACTTACATTGAATTTTATATTTTATAGATATTTATTTATTTTTCCTTTTGTATTTACATATTTGTTTGAGGGCCACTAGTTTATTAGTTTCAACTATTATGTGTTACCCTCGTTAAATAAAGACATTATTATATTATTATTATTATTATTATTATATATTTGCATTGTAGACTTTAGTTGTGATTAACTGTTGTACGATACTGGTGTGTATGCTGTAGACTATGTTTGGGATGTTTGGCCAAACCTTTGCAATGTTATAGGATTCATGATGTAAATGTTTATCTTGCCATTGTTGCACTATATATTGTCCTATCCATCGTTGTTGTTTTACTTCCTCTTCTAATTTTCTTTCGATTTCTTTTCTTAGTATTCTCTTGAGATGTTTAGGTTGAGGTTGATTTACTTCAATGGTTGAGTTACTTGCTTTGATGGTAGTCTTGCTTTCTGCTCTATTGTATTCTATATTCAAGTCCAGCTGACCTGCATATGTTTTTGCATCTTTGACTATCGATCGTAATGACTTCATTTCTTTGGAGTTCTGGAAAGTCGACACTAGTTGGACGTGTGGGTCAGCGCTGACAGTAAGGTAGTGAGCAGTTTTTATCTTCGTTGTCTTGTATAGGGTCTCTAAATTTTGCATACCTTTCCCTCCTTTATCTACAGGTAGATACAGCAAGGGATTAGACTCGTGCTTATGCTTGGCTTTATTATCGTTCATTATTTGGCGGGTGCTTCGATCGAGTTCTCTTAAGTGTTCAATTGGCCAATCTGCTGTCCACATGTGGAACAA
>JALIZF010001350.1:87500-248294 GCA_029948255.1 Telmatactis stephensoni
CCTAGGAGCACTCATGTCTTCATCGTTGTTCAACGATTCTTGTAAGTTTCGAGTACAACGGGGCTCGTTTTCCGACATATCAGCACTTCTTAAGATGTTGTACAGGAGTGTGACTATGAAGGCTCGGAGGAAACGCATTATTATTATTATTATGGAATCTTTATTTTCTCCTTTTCATATTCAGTACAAAGCGGGTTTCTCGACCTAAGACATTTGTACTTAACGTCATGTGTACATGTATAATTACTTAACAAATCCGTAAAATATTTTCACGATTTCAGTGTTCTGTGATTGTATCCACTTTTGACATTTTTGAATCAGGTAGTCTTGCTCTTTTTCATTCGATGTAATTGTTCCAAGTGCTTTTTGTAGTTCTTTGTTGTATCCTCCTAGGAAGTCGAAGACGATGTTAATTTGCGTGACTTCTGTATCTTTATAGATGTTTTTCAATCCTTATTATTATTATTATTATTATTATTATTATTATTTCTGTAAAACTAGGCATTAGTTGTTGTGGCCTGTAGTCTTGATATGGCATCAAGCTGCTTCCCGTAGCCTAAGATGCATTATTATTATTATTATTATTATTATTATTATTATTATTATTATTATTATTATTATTATTATTATTATTATTATTATTATTATTATTATTATTATTATTATTATTATTATTATTATTAAATGTCAATTTCAAGTAGCCAATTGTAAGTTACCTTTTATAGAGAGATTTACAATGAAAAATGAAAATAAAGTTTCCATTATTATTATTATTAAACCTAAGGTATTTAGAAAGATGTTTCATAGAAAAGATTTGGCATGGTTAAAACAAGTCATGGCGTCACTCCGACTACCTGCTACCTTTCAATTGGTGGGTGGTCATCAACATGAAGCTACCTTGCAGTCATTCCAAATCTTTTCTATGAAATTCAGTTATTACATTGCTAAAGCTCTACGTAGGATATGTGCTGTTCTCAAAATTACAGTTTTTTGACATTGTTCTATGTTCATTGTTCCTGGCAAATTTTTGATATTTTCTCCATGCCTTTTCTGATGAGTCCCAAAGCACCAATAACGATTGGAATGTTTATGACTTCCATACCCCACATTCTTGAGATTTCAATTTCAAGATCTTTATATTTGGATCTTTTTTCAAGTTCTTTCAGTCCTACATTCTGATCGTTGGGAACAGAAATGTCTATCAAATAGCATTTGTTATCATCTTTGTCCTTCACAACGATGTCTGGTCTGTTTGCCGCAATTTCTCGATATGTGTGGATAGGCATATCCCATAATATGGTGGCACGTTGGCTTTCAGCAACAGTTTGTGGGATGTGTTCGTACCATTTCAAGGATACGTCTATATTGTAGTGTTTAGACAAATTCCAATGCATATAGCTTGCGACTTTATTGTGTCTTTCGATGTATTCATTTTTCGCTAATACAGGGCATCCTGATGTTATGCGGTCCACTGATTCGTTGTACTCATTACATAGTCTGCATTTTGGATCTGCGCCGTCCTTTATGATTTGGCTGTGATATAGTCTTGTAGGGAGGCTCTGGTCTTGTGCGAAGACCAAAAGAACTACAGGCCAATAACATGTCTTTCAACAACATATAAGGCCCTAACATCAATCATCTCTAACAGAACGTACATTTTCCTGGAAGAGAACAATGGTCATGACTTTTTGTATCTTCCCATATGTTTTTCCAGTATTCCTCCATTTCTTCTTTTGATGGTGATCTTTCTACCTTTATTGCTTTCTTTCCGAGTTCTCTGTACAGCTGTCTAGGGTTCTCTTTAAACAAGTTATTTTGATGAAACTGTTTGTTTCTTTTTTCTAGTCTCCGTAGACGCTGTGCCTTTGCAGATATTTGTTGTAGCAGTGTTTCTTTTACCTTGGTTACGCAGTCGCTTGATGTTATTTTGTACTTTTGACAGATTCTCTCCTTTTTCCTGTCGGAGATGTTTGAACTTGGGTTTTGTAACTCACTTATGACTGACGCTTCTTTTCTTAGTCTTTCTATGTCTCTTTTCCTTCCACTTTGGTCTCTGTTGTTACGACATGTGTTGCAGCATACATCAGATTGTTGATGTCTGTGATGCCTTTTAGCTTATGTTCTTTTTTTATATCTTCGATGCTTTTATTTGCATGCTCAATAACTTTCCTGGTCTTTCTATTCGCTTTGATTTTTGGCAGCTTATCACATATTTTCGTCGATATACGGTCTTACTTCAGGGTTTGATGCTCTCCATATGCTGTAACTTTGTTTTGTGTTAGAGCTCTGTGATGGTTGTTCTACTGCTTGGTAATATGCTTTTATTACTGATATATATTCATCACGTGTCCATTTTTGTCTTGCTACTTTTCTCTGCGTGGACGAGCCTTCTGTAAGATTGCCTCTTTGAGTTGTAGACTCGGCGAGGATGTCTTCTTCTTCATTAGGCGGTGATGGTCTTCCAGATGTATTCTTTTCGTTCATAGCCTGGTTGCTCGCTGATGAACGCGCTCCTTGTTTTCCCGATTGACGAGCGATACGGGTAGAACGTCTTCTCTTTTCATTGTCCATTCTTTTCTTTGATAAGAACGTTTTCTTTGTGCACGCGCTCTTACCGTTTCATCTCGGTGCGTGCGCGCCTTCTCAAGTAACGGTTGTGCGCGAGCTAATTTACAAAAATAAACAAATTGCAAAATCAAACAATTCAGCAACAGCAAAAAAAATAGATTACTACTAAACTATCAATAAAAGTTTCAAAAAATCTAAATATATGTACTATTTATGAATGATTTATAAACAGTTATGTAGTGTAATAACACTTTTACAAACTACTGAACTGATTGCAAAAATCGCTTGACAAAGAAATATAAGTACTTTAGTGATATTCAGTAATTAAATCGTTTCAGGCAGAACTATCTCAGGGTAAATTTGAAAATAGGGGAAGATCCTATTGAAATATAAATATGCTAGCTGTTCTACACAACAAAGATTGTATAATTATATCTATCGATACTAGTTAACGAGAATTTGATCGATATAAAGTTGAAAAAAATTCAAATAGACAATAGGCAAGATCGTTACACAAAAGTAACAAAGATACTGCACAAGAATATACTAACAATAAAATAGATCTATATACTAAATAACCTATTTGCGAGGTTCTACTAACCTTCAGAAATTTGTTTCTTACTGTTGCAGTGTAGTTATTTACCAAATGAAGTGAAAAATTTATGAAAAAACACTAAAGGCACAACCACAAGAGTCGAACGCGCTTATTATTATTATTATTATTATTATTATTATTATTATTATTATTATTATTATTATTATTATTATTATTATTATTATTATTATTATTATTATTATTATTACTACTCAATAAAACATCTCTGGAACTCAACTAGCAATGGTAGAAACATTCAGTATGACGTGTACACATCTACAAAACAAGTTCTTAAAGATTTCCATTCTTCACAAGAGGATAAACTCCAAAATCAGCTCACTAATCAAGGATCGTTCTTTTCAAATGTCCTTAAATACTCCATGCAACAACTTAATAAAATCTGGTCCACCACACAGTCTAACTTGCCGAAAAACATCTTTAACTTTACCATCCGGTACATCAACAACACTCTCCCTACACGGAAAAACCTTGTCAAATGGGGTATTTCCTCCAACTCTGACTGCTCCCTATGCCTAATGCCTGAATCTCTTCTTCATGTTGTCGCGGGTTGTAATCACTACCTACAAGAAGGCCGCTTTTCCTGGCGTCATGATTCTGTCCTGAATTTCATTGCTCATAGTCTTCCATCCATCAAAAACTCTTCCCTATACGTCGATCTTCCTGGTTTTCCGAGCCCCTCTATCATAACTGGTGACAGCTTGCGTCCTGACATAGTGTTGTCCATATCAAATAAGTGCTTGTATATTCTAGAACTAGCCATTTCTAATAGAAAGTCAAGTGCTGCGAGCAGAAAACAGCTGGTGTATCCACGTTAGCAGAACTGTTCCCCTAAAACTCACGAAAGTACACCGCTTTCTCTGATATATGAAATGTTTCTTGTCTATCTCCTGTGCGTTGTGTGACGAACACTGCTAGTTGACCTTCAATGTTGAACTACAAAACATAATTCTCCAGGATCAGTGTCGGACACACACAGTTCAAAATATTTAGCACTTTGAGTAAAGCAATTTTCAGGAATTTTTCAAACAATCACAAACGGCTAGCGTTGGCAATGATTATAAAACTAACTGATTTTAAAAAGCTATAGTTGTACGTTGCATCACGGTCAAAGACTGCCGCATTGTCTACTGTACTATTTGACGCTTTAGATCAAACGAATGATAAATACAATTCCATCACATACAAAGTATAACATTTTCTTTCATAGAGTAACCAAATATATTGCAGAGATTATCAGCACAACCTCACTTCATACTTATTATCTTGGCTTGAATTGATTCGGCCCGTAGACGAGCTTCGATTCGAACAGTAACACGCGAAATGACCCGTAACAGAACATTGCCCTCTCGAAAAAATATCACTTAGCATTTTGTGACTTTCTTTATACTTCGAGAAACATAAAACCTCTCGAATGGAATCGCACAGGAATCCCAATTCATCCCTGTGACGTCAAGGTTCGCCATGAACATACCACCGTACATAAAAATCGAGTTCGCGGATCAATATTAAGGTGACGTCATTAATCGCACAGGAATCCCACAGCAAGAATAGTGTTGCTGCTCGCTTCGCTCCCAGCAATTAACTGTTGGTTTTGAAACAAATCTACAAAACAACTTAGACCGGAAACAACGTAAATATCACGAGACTGTCATCGACCACAAGAATCATCTTCAGCAGGTTAAATTTGTAAACCTTTCCATCAGTACTTTGGGTGTATTCTCCCATCAATCGTCTGATTTCATCGAAATGTTAAAAGAACTTGGCCTAGAGGACAAGAAACAACAAAACTATATTGTGAAAAAAGTTATCAACATTACAATCAGATCAACATATTACCTTTTCTGCTGTCTATAACAAGTATGTCTGGTCTTCTAGCAGAAATTTTGTGGTCGGTTTGGATGGTGAAATCCCACAAAACTTTGAATTTGTCATTTTCTATTACAGCCGTTGGCTCATGTTCATACTATTTCCCTTCTGGTCCAAATCCCTTCCATACCCCACATCTTTCTAATTTCTATTTCAAGTTCTTTGTACTTTGAAATCTTTTCCAACTGTTTTAAAGACACGTTTCGTTCTGATAGAATTGATACATCTAATAACAAGCACTGATTTTTCACTTTGTCTTTAACTATAATGTCTGGCCTGTTGGCCTTAATGGTCTTATCAGTGTGAACTTGCATGTCCCATAAAATTGTTGCTCTTTCGTTGTCCACTACTTTCTCCGTTTCATGTTCGTACCATCTCTTGCCAGAATTAGCGCCGTAGTGTTTGCAGAGCTTCCAATGAACATACGTACCAACTCTGTTATGCCTTTCGACGAATTCTTTCTTTGCGAGAACAGGGCAGCCTGCTACAATGTGGTCGATGGTTTCGTCATACTGACCACACATTCTACATTTGATGTCTATATCTTTTCCTAGGATCTTCCTCTCATAGTACCTTGTGGATAGCGCTTGATCTTGTGCAGCTACGATGAGTCCCTCTGTCTCTGACTTTAGTCCCGTACCTTTTAGCCAGTTGTGCGTTCTTTGTTTGTCGACATCTGCTTGGTTGACTTGCTTTGGGTATTGACCATGAAGGGGCTTAGATTCCCACCTGTCGACTTGCTTCTTTTGTAGATGGTCTTTGAACGCGGTCTTTATCATCCTTGCTCTTTCAGTGTTGGGATTTTCTTTTTCGATCGATGCGCGTGCAGTTTCTGGCACAACGATTTCTTTGCTTTCAGACTTAAACTTTTGACTTTCTTTGTGTATTGAGTACATCTTTTTGTTGTTTTCGTGTTTATATACTAGACGCAGAAGGCAGTCTTGGTGGTCTTTAAGATACGCATCTAGACCAATAGTTGACAATTTGTATTATTATGATTATTATTATCATCATCATTATTATTATTATTATTATTATGAAAATGAAATTCATTCACAGCTTTAGGTGTATGCTGGTATTTTAGGCATCGGACAGTAACAAACTGTCAAAGACTACCTAAATTCTTCTTTCCTTTCCTTACTGTATTTCAAGTACCTTCCTTAAAATTCTGGCTGTGCCTCACAGAGCAGTTCTTTGAATAAGCTCTATGGGTGTATTCACTTCCACTGCTTTGAGATATTTTTGTAGCCGTTTTGGCACAGTTCCAAGAGCACCCATTACCACTGGTATAACCTCTGTCTTCATTTCCCACATCTTTCGGAGTTCTCTTGCTAAGTCCTGGTATTTTAAAATCTTCTCGTCTTCTTTTGCTTTAACACCTGAATCCTCAGGGACTGCTACATCAATTATCTTACACATCTTGGTCTCCTTATCGATTACCACCAAATCTGGTCGTCTAGCTTCAATTTCATTATCTGTGCGTATACTAAAGTCCCAAAGAATTTTAAACTTTTCGTTTTCCATTTGGCTTTCTGGTGTATGTTCATACCACTTTTCTTTTCGGTCAAATCCACATCTTCCTAGTAGATCCCAATGAATTGCTTTGGCAACGTTATCGTGTCTCCTTTTATACTCTTTCTGTGCAAGTTTAGGACAACCACTAACTATATGACTAGTTGTTTCATCAGCTCCATAGCACAGTCTGCATTTAGAGTTTGATTGGGTCCTGTCAATTTTGGTTTTGATATAATTTGTTCGTATAGCCTGGTCTTGTGCAGCAATAATCAGTGATTCAGTTTCTCTCTTGAGTTTACCTTTCTTCAACCATATTATTATTATTATTATTATTATTATTTCTTTTATTTCACAGTGTAATACTGGCTGCTTACATCATTTTGCCGGGAATATACCCTATTCCTAAGGCCTTTTCTATTTACAATGTTTTTATTATTATTATTATTATTATTATTATTATTATATTATTATTATTATTATTATTATTATTATTTCACCGAGCAGAGGCGTGCGAACGTGCTCTGTACGTGTACTCAGTTTTATTGCTATTTTATTACTTGAATCGTCAGTTATTTTCACTATATCGATATTGATTAAGCACTCGTAGTACATGGATCATGATTCGTGCAAGTATTAGTTGTGTTATTGTTGCTGTGTACTGTCTGTTCGTTTTGTGGTGTGGAGTTCATTTCACTGGGTCGACATATTTGGAGATGTAAACAACGTTTAAAGCAAGTTCCTAATGGCCAAGCACCTCATTCATTTAGGCTACCTCATCCATTCATCTTATAATAGCTGTGGTTGTAATATGATTTTGTTTAAAATTATTGTAAAATGTTGAGTAGTATCGTGGTATGGACTGTGTAGCGGCAGCCAAAGGCGCCAACCTAAGCTCTTGGTCTACCTCGGTTTGTTTTGTATTGTAAAGCGCTTAGAACAGATCTGGATAGGCGCTATATAAATGTATTATTATTATTATTATTATTATTATCCAGTCATCAGCTCTCCTAACAACCTTTCTAACAATGGCATCGTTAAGTGCTGCTGTGGTAAGAATTGTAAGGGAATTCGTGGTCTGAAAATGCATCAGCGAAGCTGTCGCGTGGTACTTGGCCTGGATGACAATTTGCTTACTGACATAGATGAGCAACTCAATAATAATTGTGCAAACGATCTGCCTGAAACAGCTGAAAATTTAATTAATGGTTTGGAAAATGACGACAATTCTCCAGATCTTAAAAAAGGAATAAATCTTCCAAATAATGATGAGGAATGGTCAACGGCAAACGCATTTTTCAAATCTGCACTTCATTCAAAACAGCCAATCAGAGGTCAAGACATAAATTCAAACATTCAGCTCCTAAATGATGTCATTTACGTCTATTTCGCGGAAAATTATGGCCAGGTTGATCAACACGCTCCTGACAACAGCTTCATAAATAAATACAAGGATCATTCAGTTAATCATTTAAAGAAAGCCCTAAAAAATCTAAAATCTACATTTAGTGACCTGAATGAAACAAAATATGTCTCTCGTTTGTTGCGTGACAAGCTACGTAAACATGACTCTGGAACAGCTAAGTCAAACTCCAATAATGATAACATCGACCATGATAAATTCATCACTAAAAACTTTTGGGATACATAAAAAAGATCTTCAATAAAAATGTCACCGTTCTTCCTACCTTTGGCATGGCTGAATGTACATCTTATTTTCGCAAAACTTTCATTTCGGTGAATCCACGTAAGCTGTTCATTATTCCAAGCTGGATTCCACATCTACCGAATCCTGTAGTTCCTTTCAACATTGATCCTCCAACTTATGATCAAGTAACACATGTTATCCGTAAAATGAAATCCTCGGGTAGCCCTTGTCCTCTTGACCAGCTTTCATCATATGTTTTAAACGCTGTCCTTTCTTAAGATCATACCTCACTGATATTATACACCAAGTTTGTCTTCCGGAGATGTTCCTTCTACTTGGAAAAAAGCCTGTACAATCCTCATTCATAAAAAAGGTGATACAAACATTCCCTTCCAACTTCAGACCAATAACTTTAGAATCAATCCCCTTAAAAGTATTTACATCGTGTCTTCGTAACGCAATCTCTCTTTTCTCAAGACGAATAAGCTCATCCGAACATGACATCCAGAAAGGGTTCACTCCTGGTATGTCCGGCACTTTTAGAACACACTGCTCTAGATGGCCAATATCATTAACAAAGCAAGGATCAAACAACGATCTCTAGTCATCACCCTACTTGATCTTAAAATGCTTTGGCGAAGTGCACCATAATCTTATTCAATCTGTTCTTGGTTATCATCACATCCCCGACCACATCAAAACTCTTGTGCAAAGCCTGTACCACTGATTTCAAGACATCTATCATCACATCTGATTACCGTACTCCCTTCATCACTGTTGGCCGTGGAGTTCTCCAGGGTGACTGTTTAAGTCCTCTCCTCTTCAACATGTGTTTTCAATACCTTCCTTCAGCACATCAAATCAGATAAATATCGTCAATTTGGTTTCTCCACTTAAAGCACTTGCCAGTTCTTAAATCCCATCCACTGGTTTTCAATTTGCCGACGACGCAGCAGTGATTAGTAGCCAAGAGAATGAAAATCAGCACCTACTTAACCGCTTTTCAATCTGGTGTCAATGGGCAGATATGATTATCAGGGTTGATAAATGTTCAACATTTGGCATCAAGAAATGCATCTCTAAGTCGGTACAGTATCTACCTAAACTCTTGATCAACCACGAGGTAGTTCCTCGCGTCCAAATTAATGACTCTTTTTGTTACTTGGGAAGATACTTCGACTTCGATATGTCCAACCAAAAACATAAATCTGAAATCACCTCCATAATCGATGAATTGATGTCTAACATAGATCAGAAACCTCTACATCCTAAGAATAAACTTCTCCTGTACAGTCGCTACGTGCTTCCTAAATATCCTGGCATTTTACTGTTGCTGACCTCTCATTAACTTGGGTTAAAGAAAATCTCGATTCCTCTGTTAACAAGTATATTCGCAAATGGCTTGAAATTCCAATATCAGGCACACTGAGTAATGTTTTCCTTACCACTAACAAATTTGGTCTGAACATTGTCCCTCCGTCCATCAAATTCATCCAATGTCAAACAGTTCTGCATGCGCAAAGCATTAAAATCATCTACTAATGACTCAATAAAACATCTCTGGAACTCAACTAGCAATGGTAGAAACATTCAGTATGACGTGTACACATCTACAAAACAAGTTCTTAAAGATTTCCATTCTTCACAAGAGGATAAACTCCAAAATCAGCTCACTAATCAAGGATCGTTCTTTTCAAATGTCCTTAAATACTCCATGCAACAACTTAATAAAATCTGGTCCACCACACAGTCTAACTTGCCGAAAAACATCTTTAACTTTACCATCCGGTACATCAACAACACTCTCCCTACACGGAAAAACCTTGTCAAATGGGGTATTTCCTCCAACTCTGACTGCTCCCTATGCCTAATGCCTGAATCTCTTCTTCATGTTGTCGCGGGTTGTAATCACTACCTACAAGAAGGCCGCTTTTCCTGGCGCCATGATTCTGTCCTGAATTTCATTGCTCATAGTCTTCCATCCATCAAAAACTCTTCCCTATACGTCGATCTTCCTGGTTTTCCGAGCCCCTCAATCATAACTGGTGACAGCTTGCGCCCTGACATAGTGTTGTCAATATCAAATAAGTGCTTGTATATTCTAGAATTAACTGTTGGTTTTGAAACAAATCTACAAAACAACTTAGACCGGAAACAACGTAAATATCACGCCCGGGGGGGGGGGGACTCCGATCGTAAATGGACGGGGATGCTCGTCGTACCTTTTAGGAGTCAAAATCTGCACTCCGGTACCTTTTAGGGTGTCTCAGACTTCAGTGGACTACCAGAGACATAGCTGGTACCTTTTAGGGACTGTTTCGGGTAAATAAGCTACCTAAAATAAGCATGAAAGGGACGATTTCGATGATCTGAATTGAATCTTCAAAGCACATCGATAACAAATGTTTCATTACTTTAATTCTTTATTATTGTTTTTAAATTGGTACCTTTTAGGGGTAGAAATGAATTGTTGCCACTCCCACTCAGGTACCTTTTAGGGGTCATTTTCAAAATTTCCGACGAGCATCCCCGTCCTCTTATATATGGGAGTCCCCCCCCGGGATATCACGAGACTGTCATCGACCACAAGAGTCAATTTCAGCAGGTTAAATTTGTAAACCTTTCCATCAGTACTTTGGGTGTATTCTCCCATCAATCGTCTGATTTCATCGAAATGCTAAAAGAACTTGGCCTAGAGGACACGAAACAACAAAACTATATCGTGAGAAAAATTATCAACATTACAATTAGATCAACTTATTACCTTTTCTGCTGTCGAAACAAAGAATGGAATAACCCAGACTTATTGAAATTTTGATATACATATATATATATAATATATATATATTTTTTAATCATTATCATTTGTCGTTTACATTTTTAAATGCATGTATCACTCGAGTAGTCAATTGCAAATTGCCTGTAAGTAGAGAGATTTGTAATTGTTGTATAAATATAAAATAAAGTTTCCATTATTATTTTTATTATTTTTATTATTATTTCTTTTAGTTGCCATAATCTCGGTGATAGGGAGGCGGCGGATAAATTTACATACAATGGGGTTATGTTGGTCTGTCTTTCCTGTTCGCTTTGGAACTCTATGGGAGATGTCAATATCAAACAGTGTCACACTTACACCCATGTTTTGGAATAGCTTCACTCACAGATCGGCCGTCTCCTTGGCGGTCTCATTTGGTGCACCTGGAATGCTTTCTATATTTAAATTATATATGATAACTATTATGTCTAATAGAATGGACGACATTCTGGAACTTCATTTTTTACTGTATACAGACATGTTTCGGTAGTGTCCACTACCTTCTTCAGTGTAGATGACAAGGCAGAATGTCGTCCACTCTATTAGACTTATAGTTCATTTGCTACTACTTCGTCCTTTTGATAACTATATACTTCGAGTTTGTCAATCATAGTTCCGAGCTCAAGTACTCTGCTGCTGAGTGTCGAGAGGCGCATGGACATATCAAAGAGGCTATCTTTCGCTTTTCGTTTATAGTATTTCAGGTCATCGATCGAAGCAATCACTCGTGAACTGGACGCTTTTTTGGAGCTCTTTGGCCTACCGACTGAAAATGTGCCGCCATCTTTGCTCTTAGTAAAAGCATCCTTCCACTCCACAAAATCCTCTGTCAATGAATCTATTTTGGCTTTTAGATTGTCATTTTCCTTCTTAAGATTTTGGTAGTTATTTTTCTCCATAGTTCTGCAGGTAACTAACTAGCATCAAGATTATTTCGGCGAGTTCTCGCTACACAACTAGCCGTGTCGCCAACCGTGACAAAACTGTGAACTTGTGCTGCTAGATTCACACGAACTGCTGAATACGCATTTAGATTAATGTGGTCGTAAGTCAGCTTTGAAAGCAACAACTTCAAGCCACTGTCCATATCTTTATAGTTGTGAGATGTGCTGCCATAGAATATATTGTTTATTGGTTCACATGTACTAGTACATTTTCCTGAACCAGAATGGTAAAGACAATTTCTGGTTGTCTTAACCAGATGAAGTGCATCACAAAAGAAGTACAGAAACCGATGAGGTGGATATCTGTTCACTGTGCGGTAGCACTCATCCTTATCTGCACCTCATCTACAGGCTTGTGTAGTCTGTAAAACCTTCTTTGTGATGAAGCGCACTTAGAGTGTCAATCTCTTTTTCGATTTTTTTTCCTGATATTTTAAAAGATAGTTGAAATCAGAACCATCAGCTGGCAGTTTAAAGTACATTAACCAAAATACAAGTCCGAGAAATGAAGTATAAAGTAAGTAAATGAATGGAAATTGTGGAAGTATAAAGTGTTTACGCGTGGAAACAAGAAAACTATGTCACTCTGCAAACGTTTGAGTCATAATAAGTTTTCGTTGCAAAGATATCAACGATAGACAGGTAAAGTCTCCCAAATTAGTTCAGCTCGGGTACTGGATCATAAGTGAACTGAATTTGTTTGATGTTATGTTCTCTACCATGCCACGAGGGTTATTTCTCCGGGTTCTCTGGTTTGTTCTTCCTCAGACAAAATCAACATAAGAGTTGAGAGATGAATAAGAGAGAGAGAGTAAGAGTTGAGAGATGAATAAGAGAGATCGAGAGAGAGAGAGAGAGATGAATGCAAGAGAGAGAGAGAGAGAGAGAGAGAGAGAGAGAGAGAGAGAGAGAGAGAGAGAGAGAGTAAATCAAAGGCAAGTCCTATTTTTGTTCATCGATCGATATCATGTAAACAGGATACTAAGTTGCGTTGGTCAATTTTGCTGGGAATAGTTATCAAAATTCCTAATTCTCCAATTAGCTAGCCTAAGCTAAATAACTCGACACTTCAATAAGATTTATCTAAAACAGAAAGGTAGAAGAAATGTATCTTTCAGCATTTATTCACATTGATGTATTGTTAATAATCAATAGCCTCAATTTGAAGTTGAATTAGTTAAGGCGGTAAAACGAAAAAAGAACAAATTTAATACACCACAAGCAAGCAAGTCCTAATACAACCTAAAATTGGAATAAAAAGTAGACTGGTAAAGGATAATGCATATTAAGTATAAAGAAAAAATATAACTCATAGATAGGGTGTAATAACATCCAACTATAAACCTCATTAATTTTATAAGCATTTTATTTATTTTTTCTTAATGATATTGATATGTCTCATTTTGTTGAGCCAAATATATGCTTTTTTCCAACATTCAATCGAATTTTGGTTGTTTGAATGAGCACTTTTGTTTAGAATTGTTAGAATTCATTACTTTATTTGCATAGGTAAACATCCTGCATTTGTCCCTTTTAATTATCGTGAATATATCACGGTAAATACAAGGAAAGCCTGCCGTGGAAGACCAAGGTAACTATGTTTCTTAGATTTTTTTCCATTACATTATTTCTGTTATATTTTTTGAAAAGTTCGCAAATGAAGTCAGTTTTGTTAGACTTAAAATTGAAAAGCGCTTGCAAGGTGGGATGTAATATTTTGGAGATGGACGTTTTGACTGTAAAGGATATCACACAGCAAAAATTACTTCTCTATTCACGGATATGCGGCATTCTAAGATCATTATATGATCCTTGGTTTCACAATCTTTTCTTTTATACTTTCCCCTCGACGTCAAGCTGGCATTTCTATACCCACGTCACGGGGCAGCTCCGCTTCCTATTTCCCATTGCTGTATCTCTTTTTCTCTCACTTTCGTTAAGTAAAGAAAGAAAGAAGCAAGGAAAGAAAAATGAAAGACCGAAAGAAATAACGAAAGAAAGACTGAAAGAAAGGATGAATAACTAAATAAATATATTAATAAACGAACGAACAAACAAACAAATAAAAAATAACAAAGCAAACAGATGAATGAATAAATAAATAAATAAATAACTTACATGTTTGTTGTTATGAACACATTTGTAAATGACCTGATAACTGATTCCTTGCAATTAAGTCTTTTGTGGGCTTCGTGAGATAAGATTGTTAGTTATATTATTCTGGTTGTTAGTACTTCTGATAAAGCAAACAGTCCTGCGATAGATTAACGACTCAGCTCCTTTGACTGACATGATTAATTTGCGTTATAAGGAGCAATCTTCTGGACAGTTCGTCTCCTGGAAATTTAATTTACGCCGGCACAGGTCACAATCACGAGGAAATTGTTGTTTGCCCGCGTCCGGTGCAAAATACAAAAGAAGCTGTTGATGAGAGTTGAAGCTGACAATCGGCCTCTAGTTGAAATATATATTGAGATGTTGAGAAACAGGATGTAAAACAAAACGAAATATGAATAGCATTATTAAATATCATCGAGCAGAATCTTATTTTTCCTGTAAGTTTTACAATGGGCATGGAAACTGTTGAGCAAAGACTGTGTGTCTTATAAGTACTAAAAGCAGATTAAATTGTTGAAGCTGGGAAAGACAAGGACAGCTGCTAATCGTAAATGCATAGTTTTTTAGGTATGCATATGAACGTCAACTAATCCTATGACTTTTTTTACATGCCCCAATAAGATGATTAATAGAAAACCATTTTTCATGAGTCTCTAATTATAATCGTGGCTGTTGATGGGAAGTCTTGTTTATAGAATGAGTGATCCCTGCAACTATCAGTTGTTTATCCTTCCTGGTAAAAGCACTTCTATTCTTGGCTGGTTATATTAAGTGCATTTCATAAATTCTAACCAACAAGGCGTTTATATTAGTACGTCGGCCTACGTGATTATTTTAAATGGACCAGCTGTCATCATGTGCTTTGGTCTACTCGTCTCTTCACATCTGATTTCGAAAGGTGCTTCGGTATCATTCTAAATACTGGCTACATCGTTAGGTAGGTATACTTATACTTGAAAACCGTTTTTGTACGACATATGGCTCTCTTTTTTAAGTCATACATTATTTTTTTTTTTCTGAGTAACTGTGAGTGTGATTAATGCATTACAACATGACTGATTCTTTAAAACACGACACAACTGGTAAGTATAGATTGACAGTCACTGCTATAGGTGTTCTTATTTCGATAGGATTCAAACTAACAGCAATGAAATTCGAAGAATCGCAATTTGTGCATTTGTATACTTGCAAGAGCTTTAGTGAAGTGTAGTTTATGGTTATCAACTGTTGTAATACAACTCACATTTCTAACTCGTTTCCATGAGTTCAAAAAAATTTGTTATATTCATTTAAGTGAAAATACTTGAAGCTTGATACTGTCAACAAATTTAATTAAACTCTTAGCTCACCTGGTGATTTGAATATTCGGTTTGTGTTTCACCAAAACTGCCAAACACAAGTTATTTATTTATTTGTTTATACATCAATACAAATCGTTTCTTGAATATATGTACAAGCTTACAATGATCTATTATTTGCTAAGATTTCGAGAATATTGCAACTGATTGGATACTCAAACAAACAGCACGAACCAGACTACCGTCTGATTTAGCGTGCAGGGATCAGCGATATTGGTTGCTCAATGAAACATTTTATTTGGCTAAAAATGGCATATTTCGCATGCACAACGATAATAAATAGCAGTTCAACTAAAGTTTTTAAAACAAGGTTTTATAGGATGCTTTCGAATAAATTGACTTTTGGGCATTTTTGAATATTCATAATTTAAAGTAATAACATCGTCGCTTCCGATTTAATTATTTATAAAAGAGTTTAGGATTTGTATGTGATTTATAATGATTCGTTGACGAATCTAGTTTTGCTCGCTCTGTACGCACTGTTGTCACAGCTTACAATACAATTTTTCTATTGAGTGAGTGGTCCGTTTTTAGTCAAATTTGCAATGAAGCAATAAACTCTGAGTTAGAATTATAAACAGATATCGTCTATTATGTGATCTTGTTTTGTGTAAGTACATAAGCCACTGGTCCTCATCTTTAAAATGATCTATTATCAATGAGTTAGGTACCAGATTTTTACTGGTATTTTATAATAAACCAAATGGAAATGAAACTAAAATATTCCAAATACACCATAACGACCGAGAAACAACGATTTTTATGGTATTTGTGAAATAAAAACTAAACATATTTAGGGCTTAACAATTTTGCGTGCTTGCAAAATTACATGCTTTCTGTATAGTTCGTTAAATGTTAATTGAGAAAACCATAACCGGGTTTTGAACTATTTGCTTATGCCGTTATTCTCGGCCAATGAGGTTTTACTTCTTCAAGACAAAAAATATGAAGGGCCAAACCTCCTAAGAAAAGTTTTTTCTTTTATCAGGCAGCTATACAGGCCAGTAAAACTTGGTTTCATATAAGAACGCTGGGCTTTTACATCGAAGATTTGGATACAATTTTATAGGAATTCAATTTATGTGCATTTTGTTTGATTTATTGTAAATACTTAGGTCTTATTAATCGAGCGGGAGGTCTGTACGGGAGAATCTTCAGACCAATTGCAAGGGCGGGATACAAGATTCTCCCGTACAGACCGACCAAGCTCGGTTAATAAGAGTTTTACTTATTATATGACCTTTTTTTCTAAAATAAAGAACAAAATCCCAGTCTTTTGTTATTCATTTTACATTTTCAAGCGCGCGTAACATTCGAATGACTTCTCATTATTTTTACTTGCCTGACTTGTTTTGACAACCAGTTGGACACGAAGTGGGAAGTGTGCTACGTTTGCACCAACTGAGCGACAAGACAAAAATTCTTCTAAAGTAATTGTGGAGAAAACAATGTAGGCAAAAGCGAAAGATCAAAAACTATTCATAAGAGGAAAGATTGAACACACCAAACGAACTCAAACGATGAAAACCATTTAGACACGTACTGGAGTGAACTTTCAACCTTTCAAACGGATTTGTGAATGATTTTATGCCCTTGTTCTGCTTTGGAAAAGAATTAGAAGAACTGGATGCAATCTGACACACCACTGAGAGCAAATGAATAGTATTGTGGTGGTTGAACCGTTGGGACATATGAAAGTAAATTCAGGATATTTGATTTCCTTTTGAGCCGGGACAACGTTGTGACTCGTTGCATTTATTATAATTCTTGTGTGAACTATTTGGCTTAAACACTGGCATCAAGGAGTCTCCTAGTCGACATTGAATAATTATACAACTGGTGAGTTTTCTTTTCTTATTCCTTGTAAAAATGTCGGTCAAATTAGGTGACAGACTGCAGAGAGGACGCAGTGTGGACTTTCAGTCGTTCAGTTAAAGAAAAACAAAACTTTACCGTCTTTAGCAACTGCCTGCCTTTGAAGAACTGTATATATTGTAAATGTATGGCAAAATTTGATGAAATTTGTCATTCAAGGAACCTAACAACAGTCCAAAATAAGACATTTTATAGGTAATGCATTGAATAATAACGAGCACTATGAAAGTATATTTTGCATCTGTCTCACTGTCACGTTGTAATTTTTGTAATTTCTTGAAATTAAACTGATGATTTAACTAAAAAATACGGTTGATCAGTTGATGAAAAATATTTTTGACATAAATCTGGCCGAACAGCACACTTTTGAAGAGAAATAGCTTTTTTTGCTTTGTTTTCAACTTTTAATATGCAATCGGACCGGTTATTACCGGAGAATCTAGACCCGTCCGAGATGCGATCTAACCAATCAAATCGCTCGATTTGCTAGTGTCCAGGCTCCAAAATACACGGTCACATAATAATGAGATATAATGATATTCCCTTGATTTACTCCTTACTTAAATATACATATCGTTCGAGATATATCAAGATACCTTTGCTGACTGGCTAGCTGCCGTCTTTATATCTGAAACAGGGACATTGCTAGTTCGCACTAAAGCATGGTTTACCGTTGGTACTCCGCTCGCGCGGGTCTTCAGCCCGCGCGGGAGCTCTGCTAAAAATAACATGATCTGTAAGCGATTGATCGAGACAGTCAAAATTCCTTTGAAAGATTGCCTGATCGATCTGTATTCTCAACCATATTTTATGCGTTTTTTCCTCGTCAATGAGTAACATGAACCATCTTTGCTCCTAATTTAAATGTCCAAACAAGCGTCTTTTTTCCTTGCAGATTTCACTAGCAAAAAAATTTGTTTTTGAAAAATTTATAGATAGCTTATTAGTGTCGCACCTGGCCACTCCTTAACTTATTCTAGTACCAAGTTCATGTTTCTTTCAAGAGCGTTTAGGTCACTTGCGGAGGCAAAAACATTTGTATCATCAGCAAAAATTTTAAACCCCAAATCTTTGGAACAATTTGGAAGATCGATAATATATAGCAGAAATAACAAAGGCCCTAACGTACTTCCTTGAGGGATTCCACAGGTTAAAACTTGAAGGTCTGATTCAACATCTTCCATCGCTACATAATGCTTCCTATTTGAGAGGTAGCTGTTGAACCATTGCAAAGGCAAACCTCGAATGCCGTACATTTGTAGTTTTGTAAGTAAAATATGATGATTTATAGTGTCAAAAGCTTTCGACAAATCTAGAATCTAGAATCTAGAATCTTGTCTGTAGTTTCTATTATTATAGCATGAGCAGTAGAGCGCCCTTTACGAAAACTAAACTGAAATTCAAAGTTCTTTTTTCTGTTTTTCGATGCAGTTAATAAGCTGCTTATAGATCCGTTTTTCAACTATTTGAGTGAAGGTTGGTAAGGTAGAAAAGGGGCGATAATTAGCAGGGTACGGTCAGTGGTGTCCGCTCTATTGTTAACAGGGGTAACTTTATATATTTTTAGAATGTCAGGAACGATGCCCTAGAGTAAAGATTCATTGAAAATCAAAGAGAGAGGCTCACAGATATTATCCCTAGCAAGCTTGATACAAATCTGTGGAAGTCCTAATAGTTGATTTATTCAGCTTGACATTATTTATTACATTGTAAACTTCATGAGCAGTGTGATACCGCGAAACATAAAACTTTTTTAAAAACATCTCTTTATAATTATGAAACTTAACGGGTTGATATCAGTTTTTGGTAGTTTTTCTGCCAGATCATTACTAACATTTATAAAATGGTTGTTGAGTTTCTGTACGATATCTGTTTTTCCTGTGTAACATTTGTTTTTATATAGAAGTTTTGTGATTGGTTCAGAATTTGGTAAAAAAGAATTCTTTTTCCTGCTGATAATCATCCCAATAGTTTCCATGTATTTTTTTTTTAGATTTTTGCTATTAAGGACGTTCGCAGGCATTGCTCACGCGCACTTTTACTGCGCGCTACCTCAATAAATCCAAGATGGCGGCCTGAATATTTTTCCCGTAATTATAAAATTTCGATCTTTTCAAATGGAACTTACTTTTATAAGAAGAAAACATTAAAACAAGGAATTTGACTGAGGAAAAAAATCATTCAGATTGAAAAACTCCAGAAAAAAAAAGGATGAAAAAGATCTTAGTAGACCCAGTCTCCTCTCGGTATTCAAGATGCCGCGGGGAAATTTTCAAACTTTACGGCTCGATATCTCGGAAGCGAATACCGTAACCCCCACTTTTGTTAGTCTCAAAAGGAAGGTTATTGGAGTAATACAACATTTCTGAAAAAGAAAAAAGATATCATCACAAGGGACTTTATGACAACGTTTTTTCGCTAAAAATTACACCCCTTCGCGCATCGTCTCATCGAACATCGCCGATTTCAACAGCTAGCAGCGCACGGAAAAAACATTCGTCAAAACTCAGAGAGATTCATTCATGCTTAAATGCCCAAACATTGTTGTCAACAATAGTCTCATATACAACTGCAGATGAAATTTGTGGTCGTTTAAGATGCGTTTTATATTTTTAGTATCCATTTTCTCGCCCTACGCGTATAGCGTATTTTGCGCGCTGTTCTTTGGTAATATTCGTCAAAATTGTACGGCTAATAGCTCGAAAACGAATACGGTACCCCCTCTTTTTTATCACGTTTATTCAAAGTGTATATCATAAAGTATCAGTATGTGAAATTTCATTAAAATAACATCAAAAATTCAATTGCCCACGATCGTCGTTAAGATCGAATTGGTCTTGGAAGTACTTTTTCTTTGCAGCTTCTTTTGTTTCATTTAATATATTGTTGTAAATTTTAAATATTTTCATTTTAGCTGGATCTTTACTGAGGAAATGAGACTTGAATAATTTTTCTTTCTTCTTAATAGAGGTCAAAATAGCTTTTGAAATCTAAGGATTTTTTCTCGTCTGTTATTTTTATTGGATGTTCTACGTAATGGCGCATGCTTATCCGAGATTGACTGAAGAGTGTTAATTAGTTTGTTCATACTTTCATTGACATCTGTGGAAATCAAACTGTTGAAGTCAATTAACCTGTATGTATTTTTGAAACAAGTCGATGTCAAATTGAGAGAAATCTCGGTAATATCTTGCAATATTAGTAGTTGGAAGCTTGTTTGACACTGTATACAGAAAACAAGAAAGTGATCAGTTATGTCGGCTAAACATATTCGATTCCGGATTGTAAAATTTTCAGGCGCTTTTAATCATCTGTCATGAATTCATTTATAGAATATAAGTATTTTTCTTCTCGAAACCATTTTTTTTTTTTCAAAAGACGTAAAACTAGTTTGTTTTCACAATGGTTTCTGAGGGAAAATGATCGCTTAAAAAACGTTTGTTATTCAAACTTGTGTGACGTCTGTAAAAGTCAATTAGCTAGTAAGCTAAACACCTTGACACTTAAATAAAGTTCATCTATCTATCTATCTATCTATCTATCTATCTATCTATCTATCTATCTATCTATCTATCTATCTATCTATCTAAAGTCTGTTTTATGGCATTTCCCAATAATATGCATAAATTATTGCAGATTTTTGTGTAGTAAACTTCAATCCTTCGGGAACTATGTATTTTAATATCTTAAAAAATCCGATCAAAGGAAAGTGTTTTTAAACCGTTTATTTGTTATTGGTTGGTGACCAAAAAAAAAAAAAAAAAAGAAAACCTTTTTCCTGCGGACACCTCAAATGTGTTTTACCCTCGAATGAAGAACCTGATTCTTTCTAATGCTTTAGTAATCGTTATAATACAATGTGTGCAATGCCCGCACATGTTTCACGCACACTGGACCGACATCTCAGTTCGTACCATATTGATTTATATACCCTTTCAATTGCATTTCAACTAATGTTCTTTATTGTATTTATTATACTCTATGTAGCAATCTTTATGTCGGTGATCTTATTCGCGATATCGACATCAATGTATGACAACTCTAAACCAGATTCCCGCTACCTTAACTAACTGAGCACAACATCAAACACATGATCGTCTTGAATAGGCACTAACAGGTCACGTGACCCGATTTCCCACTAACAGCTCACATGACCCGATTTCCCACTAACAGCTCACATGACCCGATTTCCCACTAACAGCTCACATGACCCGATTTCCCACTAACAGCTCACATGACCCGATTTCCCACTAACAGCTCACATGACCCGATTTCCCCTAAATCAATCTGCACCGACACAATAAACTCCTGAAATAGAAAGAGCATTTCGATATTAGTAAAAGTACAAAGTTTTAGCTTATAAGATTTAATACAGGAGAAATGACAATGAATTTAAGGACGGTGGCCCATATTTCCAGCGCGCATTGTGTTCTGCGCATTTGACTCAACGAGCGCGCGCGCGACGTCACACAAATTTGAATAACAAACGTTTTTTCGAAGATCGTTTTCGCACAAAAACCATCGTGAAAACACACTAGTTTTACGACTTTTGTGAAAGAAAAATCTGATTTTGAGAAGAAAAATACATGGTTTCTCATATTCTAAAGTTGAATTCATTCTAGATACTTAAAAGCGCATGAAAAACGGCTCTTTTTACGACCGGAAATAAAGAATACCGTTTGTCCGCCATCTTGGAAATGTCCCATAATGCACCGCTCTCTAGGGAGGGGTGGGGATTTCATGGTTATTTAGGCATAATTCTAATACGTTTTGCGTGCATTTATCAGCAAATAACTTTTTAAATCGCATGGATACCCCACAATTTTATTTTCTTATTCGGTTTTAGATTAACTAAGCTATATGTATTCAAAAAATCACGCCAAAAAAATATTTCGCCGTATAATTTTCTCCGAAATAGCGTTTGACATCCGGTTTCCTGAGAATTAAAAACAGGCCAAAAAATCTAAAAAAACGCGTACTAGTAATTACAGTAATAACGTTTTTTGCTTTCATTTTGAAGGATTCAATCTTTAGATGCTTTTATCACTTTCGCTGTACTTCTTTATGAAATAACATTGGAGAAAATGAAATTATATTAAAGATTTAAAAAATCGCTGGTCAGCGGTTATTGGCCATGTTTACCATTAATTATCTCCGTAAAATGCATGGATACCCCCAATTTTTTTTTTTTCGTTAATTAAAAGACCTTTACCCATTCTACAAAGTAAATATAAAATAACTGAAAAAAAAAATGGTTCGCCATTATGGGCCACCGTCCTTAAGATTGGATATGTTCTTAAAATTCATTCGGAATAATAGACAAGGCGCATTTCCGAAAAATCAGATACCTGGAGGCGTTTTGGGGTACAGGCTGGTAACATAACTATTCTAAACTGATTTTTCATGCTGAATGCGAATATGACTGTTACCAAGACGTATTCTGCAGTCTTATAGCGGAGCTCCCGCGCGGGCCGAAGGCCCGCGCGAGCGGAGCACCATACCTAAGAAAAAATGGTAACCCATCGAGTTGATTTTTCATGGCTTGAGTATACGTCACTTCCGTACACTGTCCGTCCGTCCGTCCGTGCCCATCGCGATGCTGATTGGCTGATTGCTTTTTGGCGCCAACTTGACGCGCGCTGACACTTTGAAAACTGAAAATTTACAAGTTTCCTTGCAGTTTTAACTTGCAAAGCTTAAAAATAGTATTCTCGAAACCTCGTAAAAATTTAGCGATTTTGATGAACATTAATCTGTGCCAATCTTGACAGGTTAAAGCGAAAAAAACCGTACGTTTGAAATTTTTTCGAGCCTGGTGTCGTTTCAAAAACTGCTCGAAAGACGAAAGACACAGAGGATATTTTCAAAGTTGAACGACTTTTTAGTTGGATTCGTAGTTTAAAAAAATTCCTCATAATGAATAAGTCATTGAGGATCGTGTATTCTTCGTTTCGTGAAGATGCCTTTAGTAAAGCTGCTTAAAAATCTAGCCAAAGTTGGAAATAAATCAAGAATCGTCTGCATTGAGCGTGAAACAAGGACCAGTATGCTTCGAAAAGACAACAAGGAAAGCACTTCAAGGTAAAGACCCTGGCCAGAAAATGATATCAAAAAGTCTCTTGTACCTATATTTGATCTTTTATCTTTGATTTGGGATTGATGACTTAAAAAAACCTTTTATGCACGTTGAACTGTGGCCAAGTTTAAAGAAACACTCGATCAAGCCTTACATGAAATGTACAACGACATTTTGTTTTACGGTGAACTTTTTGCACTAGTTCTAATAATAATAAAATTAGTAAAAAAAAATTGATTTTGAACTTATTTCAACCCCACTAATGTGTAAATACAGCTCAAGTCTTGGTCTGGAATTTAATGAAACAATTGACAGGAAAAAAAGTAGGAATTTTGCCATGCAAACTAGAATTGTTTTACTTTATTCATCTGGATGAAGTTGCTCAGTGAGCCCTGTTAAGCCTTAAATACAGACTGAAAATGCTTAATTCCTTGTTTTCTTGTTATTTCAATTAGCTGTTTTTATAATCACTTTAAATTGTATTATCAGTGTAATCTGGAAGAGAAAAGTGGGAGACAAGTATTCGCCTAGCTAGTGTGTCATTCTTTTCTACTGTACATTAAATAACAAAACAAAATAACAACAACAACCACAAAAAACAAGATGTCACAAATATAGTGAAGACAGACAAATCAATATATGTTGTTCTGTAATATTCAGGATGTCGAAAAGGTTTAATTACTTGTATCAATTTAAAAAAATGTTTTGGAGATTTTGCTTTCTATTTCTGAAAATTATGAACCCTTACAAAGTCAGTTATGAAATCTGACAGTGAATCTGAATATTAAAATTTACTGTAATAAAGGTCACTGAGCATACAAGCCCATACAATATACAAACCAAAACCAAAACTTATTTTAAAAATGCTTTTTAAATAATCTTCATTTCAACTTTTTCAATTACCACAGGAAGCCCAATTCATTTGAATCAAGAACATAAAAAAATTAAAATTGAAATTGGAGCTTTGCTTTTAGGTAGTAGTTGTTTTGAGTTGTTTTACAATTTCATCTAAAGTCATGATTAGTGTAACCTGGAAGAGAGAATTCTTGTTTCGTGTAAAGACAACTATTTATCAGTGTCATTCTACTCTACATAATACAAAAAAAAAAAAACAAGATGCCACAATACTGTCAAGACAGAAAAATCTAAATATAATTTTCTGCAATGTCTAATTGTTTAATTGAAGGATGTTGAATTAGGTTCAGTATTTATGTGAATGAAATCAGTTTGAGGGATTTTTGCATCCTATTTCTGAGAATTATGAAGCACTACTACTAAGTCAATTATAAAATCTGACACAAATATCTGAATAAATATCACTATGGTCACTGAGTTGAAAGCCTTATAATTCTCAGGAGACTGAAGGGCAAGAAATAAAGCTTGATCTATAGTCTTTATTTCAACTTTTACAACAAAATGCAATCTTTGTTTGCCTATTACCACAGCAAGCCCAATTCATTTGAATCAAAAACGTCAAAATAAAACAAAGTATTTAAAATTATTATTATATTTAAATGGGAGCTCCGCTATTAGGTAGTACCTAATTTTTATATTACGTGTAAATGACGTATTTTGTGAATTGCTACAGTCATTTCATACTAACGGCTTTTTCATGTAATTCCAAAAGTTCCCAAACTTAAAAACAATTACCATAGCTGGAAAGAGCACATCAAAATTAGTAAAACTGTCATTTACACGTATAAGATTGCAGAATACGTCTTGGTGACAGTCATATTCGGATTCAGCATGAAAAATCGGTTTACAATAGTTATGTTACCAGCCTCTACCCCAAAATGCCTTCTGCACTTTTTGCGATCGACTTTTTCAGTTTTGCGCCTTGTCTATAACACTCCGTTTTTCTGAACGATTCTTAAGAAAATGCCTCATATAAATTTGTTCTCAGTTTTTCTCTTATTCATCTTATAAACTAAAGAATTACACTTTTACTAATATCGAGGTGATCTTTCTATTTCTGGCGTTCATTTTCTGATGCTGCTGCTTGATTTAGGAGATCAGAGATAGGGTCACGTGGCCTGTTTTCATATTCAAGAAAAGAGCTTTTTGAGCATCTGAACATTGCATGATCATTTGATTATTACTAATGAATGCTTAACGCAAAAAAAAAACAAAAAAACAACAACAACAAAAACAACAACAACAACAACCAAACAAAACAAAACAAAAAGTTATTATTCAATGCTAACCAGCATACCATAAAAGGCCAGCCACTAGAAGAAAGAGTACTTGAAGCTTAGAGAACGACTTCAGACGAATTCTACAGAAAAGCTCTTCAGAGAGAATTATTCGAGATAAGATCTTGATAGATCTCTCAAAGTCTGCCAATGGTGGATAGAGATAAACTCACATATACATATACACTACAGAGCTTACAAGGAAGCTCGTTAAAACATGTTATATAAACCCTTCCTCTCAGCATTTCTTTCTTTTTCCTCGACGAAGGGTCTATGCTCAAAGCGTCAGTAATGTAAATAGACTCTCTTTTTATACCGTGTTATAGATTTCCATTCATTTCTGATGATGACGTGTTTTATTTTTGACGACTTTTCCGACTTTCGCATCGAATATATCATGTTCAGCTTTTTCATCAAGCCAGGCATCATGATCTAGACTACGATTATTTGATGCTTGATCTTAGAGGCAAGAATCAAAAGAGCCGCTGGTCAATTCTAGTTTTGACTCGCGCGAGCTCTTCTAGTTTGAATACCACAATGCACGTGAACAAAAGTTTTCTTCCAAAACTCTTGACGATATAAACCAGCTGATTGACACGGAAAAAATCTTGGGGTTTTTTTTTTGTTTTGTTTTTTTGTTTTTTTAAGCCATTTTGTTTAATTTTGATCGGGATCTAAGTGTTTAACAGATGCTGAGATTGAAGAACACTCTCGAACATAGGATTGCTTCAAAATGGCTTTAGTTGCCTTGCTTCGCTAGTAAAATCATAGCACTGTGCAAGAGTGGTTAGCCACAAGAAGAGCTAGGAGAAAATGCATGTACCATAAAAACCTTGGTCTGAGTAAATACAAAATATTTCACTGAAAGCGTGCGCGTACGGGATTTTCGTAAGAGTTGGTGATTTATATGAAATGGAACGAGTAAGCGCAGCAAACGAAAATCGCGTACATAGTGCTTTCCATAATGTTATTTTTTTCTTTCTTTTATATTTACATTAATAATAGGCTTTATTTCCAGAGGGTAAAACACATAACAGTAGTTTAACAAACACTGATGACTCTGTGGGCCCTCAAAAACTACATATAAATATATAATCTACTATCACTATTGAATTTTAAAAATACTACTAATAAACTATATATAGATATATAAAGGCGTTTTGAAAATGTATTATATCGAATCTATACATTTAAAAACAACATTGCAAAGATATCACTCATATCCAGGACTGGCCTCAACTGTCCCTGTCCCCTCTTAACAATCCCTTATCCCCTACAATTCCCCAACTTATCCCCGCCCTGTCCTTGTCCCGGTTCTACAATCCCCGTGTCCCCTATAGACATCCCCGTTCTGTCCCTGTCCCCTCTCAACCATCCCTTATCCCCTACAATTCCCCAACTTAAGATATATATAAAAGTAATATAAAATAAACAAATAATATAAAAGTAAAAGTAAGTTTATACGAATGCGAGGGTTTTCAAGTCGCACAAAATGTAATGAAGGGTTTACGATGGTTTGCATTAGCATCACTGTGAAGTTTTAGCAATTTTCTTGTTGCATATTCATGAAAATGTTAGGTATACGTACAAATTCCAGAAAATTCAACATGAAAACGTTTTGTCACACTGACGTATACGACTTGAAAACGGAAAATCTGTATGTTTACGTACCGCAAACGCATTGAAAACTTTGAAGCGTGCGGGCTTGAAGTTAATCGAATACGTACGAAAACTTAACGTTTGTGTATCCGTTTTCGAACATATTCGGGTCCGAAAATTCTGGTTTTGGCACTGTGAATTTTCAATTATATGATATATCATAAGTATAATAAGTTAAATGTTCAATTTTATCATATAATCATAAATATTTATAAGTAATACCACGACCCTGAGGGATATTAGTGATTAAATGTCCCCGAAGCCGAGGGAGGTTTAGTGGAAGTCCCGAGGCCGTAGGCCGAGGGACTTTTACTAAACCTCCCGAGGCTGAGGGGACATTTAATCACTAATATCCCGAAGAAGTCATGGTATTACTTTGTAATACCATGAAAGTAATACCATGATCACCGAGGAAATAAACGAAAATATACTTCGCTGTTTGTTCATCCAAAACTTGAAAATATTATACAATTCTTTTTCCAATTGTGCGTAACCCTGTTCTCTGGGGACTTTCGAAAATAGATTTCTTTGTTATATACTTACAATGAACAAGTATTTATAGGTTGTTAATCAATTCGAAAGCTAAATTGTTTTTCATAATGCTTTCTTTGCTTCGTTATGCCCATGCGCAAAATAGAATGCATAGATCCCACACGCGTAAGAGTGTGCAGTGGTAAGAGGTATCGGTGCGTTAGAAAGTTATAGAGTTTCGGAACAGCATGCAAAGTTGTCCCGATCGTCCCGATGATTGCGTTAAATGAGGGACAACCACTCATGAATAACATGAGGGACGATTAGTTCTAATCATCCCTCATTCATAATTAATGAGGGAATATTAGAACTAATTTTCCCTCTTTCTATTCATGAGGGAGGGATGTTAGCGATTAAACGTCCCTCCAAAAACAATAGATCCCGAGGTGATCATGGTATTATATAAGTTAAATATTCAATTAGTTGGCTGCTTTTGGTCTGTGAGAAGTTTTCTATATAGACAACTTTTAAAACTCTCTCTAACTTGGATACCAAGGGAGTTCCATTCTGTGATCGCTCTGACAGCGTAAGTCCTTGCCTCCCTCACTAGTTTTCCTTTGGGACATATATGACATTTATATTTGAGTATCGCGAGACTCTTTGATGGAGAGTTAAGCTAGTTTTTAGGCAATAGTTCATCTATGTATCCTGGAGTAGCATAGTTATCGCTTAAATGCTTACATTCCAGAGCATTTCGTTTGGTGTAAGATTGCTTTGAAAAGGGTAGCCAGTTCAGTCTGTTGAACAAATCTATTTCTGAGTCAAGTATGATTCTCGCTGCCCTCTTTTGTAATTTCAGAACACGATGGAAGTTTTCCAGTTATCCCAAACCATACATCATGACCGGATTAATCACGCCAATAAAGTATGTTTCATTGGTTCGGTTTTCTTTGTTCTTCGCAGTTGAATATATTGTATAACCCCTGCTTTGAATAAAGAGCTAATTGTTATGCAAGGGGAACATATATTATTAGTATATACCAACTCCACAACCTCGTAAGATCGAGCGATTCTGTTGGCTCGTTATCTCGGAATATGAGACTATATCAACTTCCCAAGCTCGGGATATAGAGCTTCTCAACAAAATGGTCTCTTTTAACGAAGGAAAAAAAATCATAAAAGTCTTCTAAAACTAAAGAAAACTTCAACATTTATCTAGTTTGAAGAGTATTTCAAGTGTATTGAGAGAGAAACAAGCTGCACAGGTTGTCATGTCAGGTGATTCAAAGATTTTGCAAATTTTTTGTTAAATTTCCTCGGCTTTTTGATTTCGAACATAGCTTTTTTTGCAACATAGATTTAGAAATAACAGGTAAAATCTTGATAATGCACTGGAAAATTTGATTAATTTCCATGTATGGAAATAGTAAAGAAATATACAGGAAATATACAGGAAATTCAATTTCCAGGTAAATTGTACATTTCCATGGTGTGGAAATTTCTCGATACTGTGGAAATAACCAAGAGATATCCTAGAAATCATAAAGTAATATCAAAGAGATCCTAGAATTAACCTAGAAATAACGTAGAAATAACCTGGAAATATCATGAAGGTAGCCTGGAAATATCCTAGAAATGTTGTAGGAATACCCTGGAAATACAAAGGAAGACCCTGGAAATACCCTAGAAATATTGAAGAAATACACTGGAAATACAAAGGAAGACCCTGGAAATACCCTAGAAATATTGAAGGAATACACTGGAAATACAAAGGAAGACCCTGGAAATACCCTAGAAATGTTGTAGGAATACCCTGGAAATACAAAGGAAGACCCTGGAAATACCCTAGAAATATTGAAGGAATACACTGGAAATACAAAGGAAGACCCTGGAAATACCCTAGAAATGTTGTAGGAATACCCTGGAAATACAAAGGAACATGGAAATACCCTAGAAATGTTGTAGGAATACCCTGGAAATACAAAGGAAGACCCTGGAAATACCCTAGAAATATTGAAGGAATACACTGGAAATACAAAGGAAGACCCTGGAAATACCCTAGAAATGTTGTAGGAATACCCTGGAAATACAAAGGAAGACCCTGGAAATACCCTAGAAATATTGAAGGAATACCCTGGAAATACAAAGAAACAACCTGGAAATACCCTAGAAATGTTGTAGAAATACCCTGGAAATACAAAAGAAGACCCTAGAAATACCATAAAGGAACCTGGAATAATGAATAATGATATTAGTAAACTAATAGAAATATGAGAAAGTAACAATGTCTTTATTTCAGCTGAAAATACTACATAATTATAATATAATATCAATGGATACAAAACATTTTTAGTCCTTCTAAACTCTCACAGGAATCAAGAAACTACATTTCGTGTGTTGTAAGCACTTACTTACAAATTGCATTTCATTAGATATACTTAATAAATTGATATTTGGATAAATGTGAACTACACCCTTTCTTCAATGGAGTGCATACACCTTGTTACACCTATTTTTAAAAAAAGTTGTCAGAGCTAAAGGCGACAGGTCATGCAAACTCATAAATCGTTTTGTTTTGAACATCACATATATATGAATGTCAGATTGTTGACTGTCTTAACAAAAACAAATAGAAAGCCCAACCGTGAATGGCAGAATGACCTATTGCCTATAGCTCTGACAACCTTTTTTAAATAGGTGTATAAAAGTAATAAAATATGATATAAGAAAAATTGATAAAAATTACAACACTCTGGAGATGTGAATGCTATCCTTAAGGATACAAAAGACAAATTGACAGGAAAGGGCTATAGCAAGTGTGGCAAACAAATCTTAATAGCATTAAATAAATCCCTATATAAGTTAAATTATGTCATGTTTTAAATAATGGCTAATGAATATAACTGCGACCTTATGGTGGAAACAATAATTATTTTAATAGACTTTAATAATAATAATGAATTATTGAATTATTTACTACAATTTAAGAAATGTTATTTGCTGCTGCTTACATCTACAATCTTTATACAAGGTAGAAATCTTTTTTCAACCTGCAACAATAGGAATATTCAATCAACAAAATGGCATGGTTGGCCAAGTTGTGAGAGCACCAGGGCCCAGTCGTTCAAAAGCTGATTAGCACTAATTAATCCAGGGTTTAAACTCCAAATGTTCTCTTAAGAGTTAACCACAGATTAGCACTAATTGGCTTGCAAACAACCGAGCCCAGTACTTTCACCATCGTGGTCCAGGTTTGAGTCCCAGTTTGAGCACTCAGGTCACATGTGAATTGAGTTTGTTTGATGTGCTATTCTTTACATGGTTGCTACCCATACATCCCTTCAACTCAATCAATAACTCCAACTTACTTTTTAGCATAGCTTGTTTTTCTCACTTTGTTTATTTATTAATTGAAGTTTTTCTAGCTCCAAAAGTTCCTAAAAACAAAAGACAGTGGGAAATTTCAATATATATCTGTATATTATTGGAAGTTGGGGGACAATTAGTGAATTGGAAAGAGCTAGGGTAGTGACGTAGTGTAGGAAGTAGTGACTTCAAGGCGCATGTAACACATACTAATACAAAATAGCAGACCCCAATTCCACTGTTTTCTTTTGTATCAATTTGATGACTACACTTTGATTATTATATTTTGTACCATGAGTTCAGTGCAATCACCAGTTTTGCTTTACAGCCCTCTCCTTTATCAGATTATTAGTACTTAAACTAAACACTGATTTTTCATTAGCTGGTGAAATAAAGTCACTCTATAGGTTTATCTAAATGACTCTGTTATCAACTACTAAAACAATTCATGTTTGGTCATTGGATAAAAATAAATAAAAAAACATTGGATAAAAAAACAGCTGACTTTAACAAATTGAAGATGGTTTTGTGTTGTCTGTCCTCTTATTGACACACACTTAACATCATAAATTGATCAGTGTTTTCTTTTGTTTTGATTAGACTATAAAGAAAAAAGACATTGACTATTAGACTTTGATTGTAAGACTAGGGCAATTTTCTTTCATCTTTCAAAAAAACTCGACTATCTAGTTTGTAGTGATTGATAATAAAAGAAAACAATAGGTTTACAGTCTACTACTAACTAACTATGAAAGGACATGGGCAAAATCATTCTGCAAATTAGGTTAGAGTGATTTTCATAAACCCGTGAAATAAATACTAGCAGTTAATGTGTAATAGTCAAATAAGAAGAAAAGAAAACAATTGAATTAAGGTTTACTAATGTGTATTAGTTTAGTATCTATTTCACGGGTTTACGAAAACCACTCTAGTGAGCTCACAGTAATATGAAGTCACAATTAAAGCACTACAATTCTATGTTTTTAAATGGGTATTTACCATAAGCTCAAGAGCAATCGTTATAGCTCGCAATCGTTGAGCATAATACACAGAACGGTTCCATAATTCGAATCCCTCACTTCTACAAATAAAATGATTTGTCAGTATAATTGTTGATTTCAACATTACATAAGTAAAAAGCTTACTACATTATTTGTATCTGAAGTGAATTTCACAGTGTTTTTAGTTTCATCAAAGTCCTTTATGTGAGTAGAATCTTCGTTCAAACGACGTACCAAATTGTCAAATCGATATTCGGTGTATAACCTTTACTGATTCGATTGCCAGAGCAATTACAACAATTTACATGTAAGCCAGGCAAGTAATGTGCCTAAATAAACTTAAGACCGAATTGACAATAACACATAGAAAGTACAGTCTCTTCCATGGCTGCAATATTAAGAGCGAACATAACTTACCGTATTGTTTCTTGAACGCAACGAGTTCAGTCGATCACAACCTGGATTCGAAATCAGGACTTCTACGGCACTCGAAACCTGTTATTCTTCCAAAAGAACATCTTTTTAAGGTGAAAGGTGTTCTTGATTGTGTTTGAGGCATTGAACGGCCATCTCGGTCCTTTTTTAGCACAAAAGAACACGTTTTATATGGCAAACAAGCTGAAATTATAGCAATCTAACCGACAAAATGGCTTCCAATGTGCGCCAATTATTCAAATGACACGTGATAAAGTTTTGTTCCCTCATTGGTCAAATTGCACTAGCGACCAGGTTTTTTCGATTTTTGTCGGGAAAGAAAGCCCAAAACGACTGAAAAGGACCCTAAATAATTTTTTTTTCAAAGAGCATGTTTCGTTTTTAAAATATTCGTATTTTGACAGAAAGTTCGTGTCAGAAGGAGATCAATTTCGCGAATTTTTTTTTCAAAAATATACTGCGTAAAAATAATTACAATTTTAATTTTCGCGAGAACTTTTCAGTTGCGGGTATAAAATTTGGCGACCGATCACAAGAAACTGCAATCTCGAGGATTTTTTTAAATATCCTTGATTTGTTGGTTCATCATTTCTTGTACCCTTATCAGTTTCGTTAACGTCCCTTTTCCAGTGCAGTGTACTGTATACACTGCACTGGAAAAGGGACCTTTTGAGACTAGAGAAATAGAAAAGGGTAGAGAATTTGCAACATTTATAGGTCGCTGCACACACCATGGTAAAAATTCTGAATAACTGTACTGTAATCTTCAAACGCTAACTTCTGCTCGTGCGATTTACCGTCCACGCGCACGTTAAAATTGGCGAAATTACTAAAAATAGCGCCGCGAATATCGCACAGACATCAATAATGAGTTTCACTCTCTTTGTATTATGGTCTCTCTGTGTCTACCATTTCATGAACAAGAAGTATTTATTGTATACAAATACAGCAGATTAATTATTCACAAATTTGCTGTACAGTTCCAGGTTATTTCTACATTATTTATAGAATATTTTCCCAGGCGTAGTCTCCAGCCCCCCTTTTAACATTTCCATGGTACGGAGAGACCAGGGATCTTGTGGCAGTTGCTGGGTAACTCTTGTTTTCACAGGGTTGAGCTTTGATGTTGACTTTAGATGGGGGGGGGGGGGGGGGGGGTACTCCTTCCAGTTTTGGGTAGGGATGTGCTGCTGAGCCCCTCGAACCCTAACCCTGTTCCAGAGCACAATTTCTATTTCCACGATCTTTCGACTAAATTCCAGGTTATTTCTACATTATTTCTAGAATATTTCCATGATTATTTCCAGTAATCTTCCGAGCCCTCCTTTTAACATTTCCATAGTATTTCTACGATCTTTCGACTGAATTTCCAGGTTATTTCTACATTATTTCTAGAATATTTCCATTGTTATTCCCAGTAATCTTCAGCCCCCCTTTTAACATTTCCATAGTATTTCCACGATCTTTCGACTGAATTTCCAGGTTATTTCTACATTATTTCTAGAATATTTCCATGATTATTTCCAGTAATCTTCAGCCCCCTTTTAACATTTCCATGGTATTTCCATGATATTTCATCAAAATCTCCAGGTTATTTCTGCATTATTTCCAGTATATTTCCATGATAGTCTTCAGTTCCCCTTTCAACACTGTCGTATAATTTCTGCGGTATATCCATCTTATTTCCACAGTATGATATAGTAGAAATAGGAAAGAACCTATATTTCCACAATATTTCCAGGATTTTGAAATTTCCATACACTAGAAATACCATGGAAATATAAAAAAGTAACTTCCAAATGGTGGAAATTTATGATTTCCTTAATTTTTCCATACTGTGGAATTTAGTAAACTTTTCCAGTGATGTAGAGAACACTTATAGGAAAAAAGACGGAATCAATTTTACAATAATTGGCTTACCTTAGCCGATTGACTCAGCACTTTTCAGCTAGTTTGTCCATAATAAACACACGTTTTCCAGAATTAAAAAGCCTGAACTGAAAAGTCTGTCCAACAAACACGACATTTTTAGGTAAGACTTGAAGCAAGTTTGAAAAAGCAGCTGTAGAACTGACCGAGCCGATCTCTCGCAGAAAAGTTCATCGAATCCAGTGTTCTGATCATGATCGACCCAATTCGCCTTCCGTTCTTGAACACTTGTTTGTATCGATATGAGTTGTCCTCTATTCATGCTAAAATAGGTAAAGACTGCAGCTACCAAACGTGATCCTTAAGAGCCTGCAAACGAGGCTTATAAACTTTCGCACTGGTTTTTATTCTTCGACGAGCCTATCAATATAAGTTTGTCTAGAGATATAAATCCTATTTTCTGCCATCCTCTGGCGTAAAATAGCTACTAGTTCTTGCTAAATTTGAGATAACAAAGAGAAACAAAACTAGCCGCCGAAAATACGATTCGCCCTGACTGGTGCTTTATGATGGGACGAAACGCTTTTTTCAAGTGTGAGGAAATTCGCCTCTCTGATTGGCCGAGAAAAGTCGCAAAATGGGTTTTAATTTCACACAGGGAAATTCCATTAGAAACCTCAGTGTGTTTAAAATCTGTAGGTTTTTGTCTTATTCACCATGGATTTGAACGTACGTCTATGTATATACCTATTTCAAAAAAGGTTGTCCTCAGTTTTAATGTATACTGCATAGTGAATACCGCATACCAAGAACGAAATGCATGGTAGATATCACATTTCTGGTATTTTTCACAATTTTTATAAGTAGAAAAGTTGCGGAAAAAGTCTACTTAGATTCAATTTGAGAGAAAACAGAGAATCAACATTAGTAAGCTTCTTGTTACCCGGCAGTTACAAATTGTCCATAATACAATTCAGTCTTGGTATGCGGTATTCACTATGCAGTATTCACCAAAACCAAGGGCAACCTTTTTTGAAATAGGTATATCTGTAGAATACGGTAATATGTATATTTGCTGTATCAATTAAAAATGGATACATAATTGAGCATTGCAATGCACTGAGTTTCGTCTCTCGAACATAAAGAACTTCGCATTTATTCAAAGTAATATCTTAAGGTGGCTCGACCCAATTTTCAAGTAGAGCTACCAGTCGTCTTTGAGTGAAAACTATTTGTTCATGAGCAGTCTGATAGTAAATTAAGTATTGCACCCTTATCAGACAAAGATCAAAGTTTATGATGACGTATGTTATATGGAGATCGGCGCTATTATGGCGACGCCTTAAAAGAATTCCCCTTTTTGCACATTCTCGATTTTAATGAGTTCTAGGCTTATTCTTGAAAAATGCTCTTGTGATCTTGTAGTTAACATCATTGCCTTTAGCTCTAGCGAATTAAATCAAATTCTGAGAGAGCGTTTTCGAAATATCATAGATGAGAGATTTTAACTGCAAAAATCGAGCGTAAACAACCTGCAATTAAAAAGAAAGTAGCACATCTAAGTTAATTTTTCATCTCAAATTGTTGTAAAGATATCAAATTTGGCTACTGAAAGAGACGAGAGAAATCACATTGATTGATATCGAGAAAAGTAAGCCGAACTTATATATATGGACATGCTGAATTTGCTTTGAAGCCTGTGACAGGGAAATTGTGGGGTAAAGAAAACAAGTACGGTCAGTGAGCTTTTATAACTAATTAGTATTCTCTATATAAAGCATACTAATGAAGTCTTTTGAATTCTTTTGTTTAAAGAGTTCATTAGTATGCTTTAAATAAAGAATATTGATTAGTTATAGAAACTCACTGACGGTATTGTTTTCTTTATACAACAATTTTCCTGCATTTCAAAACCCCACTATTTGACATCTTTAGTTACTTTACGGAACACAGAGCATCAAAATACCAAGCGCTGATAATCATGTTCAAAATTTTTCTGTGTTCCATGACCAACTTAAATACTTGTAAATAACATTATCGATATACGTACATGCATCAAATTTGTCGGAGCAAATTCTGAAAATCTTCCCTATGAAATTAACCTGGCAAGTACTAAGCGTACTTTTTTCCTTTACTATAAGATGAATTATAACAAACTCAAACTTTAGATACTCGAAACCTCCAACTTGTGTTTTCAGGCTTAATAGTACGTAAAATAGGCACTTTTTTGCTGTCGTTATTTAGCTCTTCGCTCTAGTAGATTTAGTATCCATCTCATATATTGTGACAATTTCTATCCCTAAAAAAGCCTGTGGAGTTCTGTAGCCAAAGCGGCCTCCAGCCGGCCGGTCTGATGTGCATGACATAAATGAGCCTCTTCAATTGGAAAACGCAAAAAAGTATCGGACACAAGAAAGCAGTGCAAAACAAATAAGCCTTTAGACAATTTAACAATAAAAGCGGGTAAATTGCTCCTGAGTGTGATCATATTCTAAGACAGTTAAAGAATGAACACTCGTGTCCCATGCATGGGATATAGAGTCCCTCGCATTAGATAAAATTTAATTTTTATCTAATTTTATCTAATGCTCGGGACTCTATATCCCATGGAACACTCGTGTTCATTATTTAACCCTTATTTAGTACAACATTTACCGGCGGTTTTCCATTTTTAGTGGCCTTGGTTGTCACGAAGCTAACCAAAGCTCCAGTTATACGGGACAGAAAATAAACCACATAAACCACTCAACTAAACTTCAATCTTGTACGACATGCTTTATGCTTAGGTTTAAAGGTAATTGCTGATAGTTTGCGTGGCGAGAGGGTAGAACTCTTTTGTTTTCTTTTCCCTGGGGGACACTAAACAAAAAAGTTATCTTTACTACATCTTTATCTATACTTTCTGGAAAGTTCGTCCTGGGATTGAACGAGGGAGCACAGCGGTGACAGACCGGCGCTCTCACCGCTCGGCCACCCTTGCTTCCCCTTAAGTGATCATTCACTGATCTACTGTGTTCTAAAGGCTACTCTAAAGCTCCTGAAAGAACAATAAAGTACCGCTAACCAGTATAAAAACTGCTCAAAGAGTGACTTCATTAGAGATTTGGTTGACAGAGAAAACGACATCAACGCAGTTTTTTGTATCTGGAACAAATTATTCACTGATATTTCCGATCTACATGCACCATTAAAGTCAACAACGGTCAAAGGTGTTTATCAGTCATGGATGACCAACGCCAAGCTATCAGATCTAATTCAACACAAGTCAGTATGGTCAGGTTATAAGAAGCAGAAAAACTCTGTGAAAAAAATCCATCAGAACTAGTAAAACTGAGTACCACTGAAAACTTGTTGAAGAGAACAAGAACAATCCAACTGATCTCTGAAAATCTTAAATGATGTAACGTCGCGAAAGGAAAACTTCCAAATATATTGTTTAGAATCTGATGGAGTCATCATTTCAGACGCAAAATATATGGCTGAAACACTGACCCATCACTTTGCCACTATAGGTACAAAGCTTGCTGGTGAACCGAAGGCATCTGTAACACCATCTGCTACCAGTGCAGGGAGATGTAATGCCTCTACCAAAAATTCGCTTTTAAACCAGTGGAGACAAAATTTGTTTTTAATTAAAGAGCCCAATCGCTTGAAAACGAACATCGCTATTGGACTGGACAAAATTAGCGCACGTCTTCGAAAGGACTTATCTCATGCAATAGCCGACAGTCTAGTGAGCTTATTCAACCGGTGGCGTTTAAAGTGCCCCTAACCCCTAAATCGAAATTTTGATAATCGTTTCTTTATTAATGGAAAAGCCTTATGGTGAAATATTTCAGGATAAAATCATCTCCTTTGTGACGATTAAGCATTTGAAATCTGAAAATGCAAATGATATGACGTAGAAAAAGGACTACTTAAATATACAAAATCACTAGAGATGAATTTTATACTATTTTTTCATTTGCAAAACATTTTCATTGCTAAAGTACAAAGTTTGGTGAATGTTTTTGCCACCTAACTCAAAAACACTTGTTCCAAAATTGAAGACAAAATCACGCAAATTCCTTTTTCTACGTCATCTCATTTGCATTTTCCGACTTCAAATGCTTAATGCTCCAAAAGGAGATGATTTTATCCGGAGATATTTCACCATTAAACATTTCCATTAATGAAGAAACGATTCTCAGAATTTCAATTTAGGGGTTAGGGGCACTTTAACTGTACAGCTACATGAACAAAAACAAGTTTGTAACAGCTACCTAATTTGGTTTCTGTCCCAAACTATCTACTAGAGTTGCTTTGGCTCATTTTACTGATGACATCCTTAACAACATAGTCGTACGTTCATTCATTGTTCTATTGTATTCTAATTGTGTGTTTCATTATATTTGTAAGCGCGTGCCTGATGAGCACGCACGCTCGAGCTAGTTTTTCATTAACGTTATAATGACGATAACAAACTACTTTGTACAAAAATGTGAGCGATTTAACTGGCTTTAGAACTGACTTTACAGGGTGCAATGTAAACCCCAACTTTTTAAGTAAATTACAAATATCATTAATATTAGCTCGACAGTCCTCAATACTGTCACCTTGCAAATAAGAATCATCAATATAGCCCACATTTAAATGCCCTCTTTTACGGAGAGTAGCATACACTGGCTTACGAATTTTGGTGAAAAGTGTAGGTGCACATGCTAGTCCATTTGGCTGGCATGTAAACTGAAACAAATTTCTTTGCCAGCAGAACCTCAGACATTTTTTATCTTTCTCATGAAAATACTGTTGAAATAAATTCTCCAAAAGAATGGGCAGTTTTAACAATCGCACCTTTCTGCATTAGTTTGTCATTTTTTGTCAATAATAGCCTGTTCTTTAAGGCTAAATTTGATTTCTCTCGGCACATTAAGTTGTAGTGGTTCTCCATTTTCAACCTTTCATTCTATTAAGTATGAAAGAATCTGAGGTTATGCCTTGCCAATGAGAGGAAAACTGTTTGAGTCGTCCACCTATTCTTTCAATCGGTGGCTCTATTGCCATATTTCCTACCTCATTGTCAAGGGTATCAACACAGTTAAGATTATTCTCGTTTACTTCTGTTTCACCTCTTTCTTTTTCCTGAAATTCGGAGGAGCTTTGTAGTCGCTTTTCCCTGAGCCCTAGGTCTTGTTTCAAGCTATTAAGCACGTCAAACTTCCCTTCATTAGAAGGACATTTTTGAGAACTGCGGGCTTCATCGGCCATTTCGGCAATAGCTTCTTCTATGCTTGCATATTTATCAGTACTGGTCCTATCGTCCCGCTTCTTCGCAGGGGGTTCCCCGGCGTCCTCGTGCTCTTTGTCCTCAACCTCGTGAGGACTTTCTGCCGGCAATTCCTCCTCATACTGGATTTCCAATTCAGATCTGAATGCTTGGAAAGAATACGAGATAGTCTTAGCGAATTTTCGGGACATTTCAGCGAATACTTTTCTTAAAGATCAGAAGCGGCGAAGTCCAGATTATCGGTTTTGGCGCCATTATTGGCGCCATCGAGTACTTCAACGTTTGCCTCGATATTTTCAAGTCGCTCGGCACTAGAGCTAGATTTTTTTCCTTTTTACGGTATCTTTTCTGCTTTTGGGTTCGACATTAGTCGAATGTTCTGGCATTTTTGCGAATTATCGCTTCAAAAAAACTTTCTTTAAGACGACAAATACTTTTCACGTCCGTTCCTCTTAAGGCGGCAATACACTGAGTTCGCGCAGGCGAAATGCTATCTCACATGAGCCCTCAGTGTGGTGACAGAATAGAATTGCTGTGACCACGCGGTTAAAGTTGCAAACTTGTATGATATCGACTTCTGAAATCATTTCATATCATACAGAGTCTGTCAAATTGTTTCCTGAAATTTTCTAGTACGGTGTAGAACAAGATGTTAACATACCTGCTGCCAAGTGTCATTGTCTTTTAAAAGTCTGCACTAGATATAATTCAGTAAGCGTTCAAAAGTTAGCAACTATATCGAGTCGACGTTTGAGCTGCCAATTTATAAAACTTGGGAAAGTTTGGGAGTAGTCTCGAGCGCTGTATAAAACCTCGCCTACTGTTCGGTTTTACACAATCGCTCTCGATTTCTTCCAAACTTTCCTGCGTGTTTACATCAGGCTATGTAAACACGGAAAACATTTTATGTTTGTTAAATTTTGATGATCTCGAGGTTTTTTTGGGTCGAGTTGTAGAAGCCTAGAGTCTATGGGTTGTGTCACACAACGCTAAGTCACGCGTCTGAAATCCCGTGGAAAACAATATAATTGTGTCAAATCAAAATATTATTGTTTTTATATATCTTTAGAAGTGCTATCTATAGTTAAATTAAGTGATATTTATCAACTTTATGCTTGAATTAATGCTCTGAAACTTTGGCAGCCATGTTGGAGGATATCGATATGTACTCCAACATTTCTTAGTGCAGATCGAGCATATATGATCGCTTATATCTTTGCAACAAAAACTCGGTCGGCTCAAACATTTTATAGAGTTACAGGTTTTTAATTCATTTTTTACGTGAAAGTACTTAAATTTTGCTCAGAGCTTTGAAACCTACTCAAATGTTGGTGTCTATTCGAGCCGATACAAACAAGACTGCGCCATACATGTCTTACTGAAGAATAAACATATATAAACTCTATAAACTCTAAAAAAATTTGCAGAGTAACATAGTTTTACTTACTCTTTAACGTGAAAGTGCTTAAATTTTATTTAGGACTCAGAATTGTTTTTGATGTCGTCAGTGTCAACCATCAATACCTATGAATGGGGGTAATCAGGGGCGGATCTAGCATTTTGACCGAGTAGTTTCCAACTCGACCGAAACTTAATATCATTAAATCCTATGATACCATTTACACTTTGCATATTTTGAGCATTAGCATCTATAATAAACACATTAATACAATTTTCAAAATCTGACATGAGAACTCTTGAGAACTCAAAGCACTCAAGCGGGTTTTGCCAAATTAGCTTCTTTCGTCAATATTACTGAAAATCAAGAATACGAATATCTCTATTACCGAAATTATATTTCACTGTTACAGATCGCTCTAGGATTTTAGAGATCTTTATGAGTATATTTTGTGGTTGGTTCTTTGAAGCGGGGGAAGCAAGAAACCAAATTCCAACGGACTGTTTGAAGGTCAGAGTTCGCGTAATTATAAACATTTCAGTAAAACTACTCATATAAAACATCAGCTATCAATATAAATTATAGCTTACCGAGGAAACTGTTAGCTCAAGCGTAAACTTAGAGCTTAATGTCTGCCTAATTTCCTTGTTTACGTTGAATTTCAATCGCAGCAGTTCGCTCATGCATTAAATTTTCTTCGTTGCGAGTTCGAAGCACTCTGATACAACAGAGAACCTCACCAGGGTAGGCTGGCCCTTTTATACTTTTGTCGGTAGTTTCTGGACTAGTTTACGCCGATTTTAGCCAATCAGAATCAAGTTGGAATGGTAAATTTGTGCTTGGTTTGACTGTGGGTTTCCTGTGTGAATCACTTGTGGGGTGTTTTACTTCCTGTGAATCACTTCGGAAACTACTGGCGGGGTGTTTTATTTCCGGTGCAGTAGTTCACACAGGGATACCAAACTGTGAACTAACACGTTGTGATAGCTAGAAATTCCTGTGGGACCCCTCCCTCAACAAAACTTGAAAAGGCTACAAAAATAGCCTGGGAACATGTGGGTTTCCTGTGGAAATAATTCAAAATGGCGTCCAAATAAAGGTAAAATACGATTTAACTTGTTCCATTTGTATTATTTCTTTTTATTATCTCAATAATTCTTTTTTCTGGGAAAAATCTCAGTAGTTTCCGGAAACTAAGTGAACTACTCTAGATCCGCCCGTGGTAATAGATAATGTAACTCACACTGAAGAAGCCCCTAACCGGCGAAACGTCTGTAAGCTATAAATAAAAGCTGTCTACGACATCGTGTGCTTACTGGTATAGCTAAAACAAACTAAACAAGACATTCAACAAAAAAATCATTAACAGTGTAAATATTACATTTTTCTTTGATAATCTTTCTCATGATTTGATATAAAGTCAATTATGCTTGTTAACTGAGTATTTTTTGGCAAAAAGAGGGGGCTTGAAGTTCCATTTTTCCTCCTCCCTGAATCTGCCCTCGCGGTAATGTGGTTACTGTTGATACCAAAGTAAACAAAAGTTGTCTATGACATTGTGTGGTTACTGGTATTGCTAATAGCAAAACCAGATATAAAAAAATACGTTTTGAATTAATTTATATTTAAATTTTTACATGTCTTTGCCTACCCATAAGTACCTATCAGAAAATTAAACAAATAAATAGAATTTTTGTTGATAAACCTAAGGAGTGGAGTTGTTGTTGTTGTTGTTTGCAACAACTATTTGGGATGAACTGTATAGGAAAAAATAATTTTAAATGTGTAAATGATTACAAAAGAGAACATTTTCTATATGTTATAGTTTTTTATTTAAAAACTCAACTTATTATTTTCTTTAACTCAACTAAGGTCAACAATTCTTTGGTTGCATTTACTTCTCCAGGAATTCATAAAAAGTAGTAGCCATGTTGAATGAACATTACAACAGATATTAATGAGAAATCAGTTTTGCTTCAATTCATCCAATATGGATACTACGTACAGTAGGTTGTCTCATGCAACTCAAAAATGCTGTGATAGCACCAATTACATGGAAATATATTGAGTTCTCACTAGTGTTTGTAAACAACATAATGTAGTAAGTTATCATTTGCTTATAAAAGTTGTATAAAATATTATCAAGCCTTATAAAATATTTTACTACAATTTTAGGTAATAACACTAGTTATAACAATGAAACAAGGAAGGTTGAAATGTAACAATGTAACTAAAACATGTAATGTAACAATTTAACTCTATTATTACTGTAAATTGCTTCCATTGAGACAAAATGACTTTACGATGAATTTATATATGTGTCTTAGGTTTTTAAAACCCTTTGTTACAAGTCACAAACGTACAAACAAGTCCCTTTTTTTTTTTTTTTTTTTTTTTTTTTTTTTTGGACTTGTTTGTACGTTTGTGACTTGTAACAAAGGGTTTTAAAAACCTAAGACACATATATAAATTTAACTCTATTATTCAAGTTCCTCAAAGAGGAATTATTGAAGTCTTCCAAAGACTTTTGAGTCGACATATCGTCACAGGAATCTTTTATGGTCGTGAGTTGTCTGAGTGGTTGGATCGTAGCTACATGGCTGTCAAACAAACACCTTGTTTTTAGGCTCGTCTTTGTAGTAAAAAGCCTTTGTAAACCCCATGAAAAACTGAAAAAACCTTTAGAAACACACTTCGAAAACATTTTGCAAAAGCTGTGTCTGATTTTATCGAGAAAAGGGAAGGAAAACACTGTTTACTTACCAAAATACGTCTTCAACTGGAACGTTCAGAGCACATGGAAAGACGAGTCTGCAGTAAAGATCTGCGTTTTCTTCCAAGGTTGGGCTTCCTGTTTCATAACCGAATGGCTTCGAAGATCGAAGACGCCATATTGATTGATTATTTTGTCAAAAGTTGAGTCTTTATGAACATTTTATAAAATAAAAATAATAATTTGCTATAAAAAGATATATTTCAGAACCAAAAACGTTATTACTGACCATCGATGATCGAAATCAATGCTGATTAAAGCCTCGGACGAATTTCGCATATTTTCCGTTTAGATACTTCGTGTCAACTTCGGAAATTTCCGAATTACGCACCCACGCACGCACGCATGGACATACACAGACGATGACATAGTGCGTTACTGGCTAAAGCCAGTAAGCACAAAAACTAAACTTTACTTGAAGAAATCCTTTTTAACGTATTCATCTTTGAAAACTGGGAACAAACAGGGAACGCAACTTGAGCCTGGTAAGCCTGTGATTACCAGTACAAAGTTTTAGGCTTAAAGGTAAACGAAAAGAAAGAAAGAAAGATAGATGGGATGAATGAGGGAAGGAAGGAAGAGAGAAAGAAGGAAAAAAAAAAAAAAAAAAGAAAAGAAAAGAAAGAAACCAAGGGACGAAGGAAGAAAAGAAGGAAGGAAGGAATCTGAAGATAAAACCAGAAAATTCAAGAATTTACAATTTGAAGATTTTTAATTAGCAGAAATTTACATAGGCGGTGGCGTAAAATCAAGTTTTATGCCTTTACTAACTTAATATCTCAGATGCGATCGACTTACGTGAATACTGTTACCATGACAGTACTATCAATATTGACGCTGGCATTGCCAACTCCTGTTAATCCTGATATGTGGAAATTAATTGGCCTAAAAATGACTTGCGTTTACTTTTGGGAGTCGAGCTATGACTGCAATTAAGATCAATGGCTTCCGTCCAAGAGGTCATATAATTTGATCAATTAGGTCTATAACCTTCACAGGCAGCAGTTAGAATGGACAAAATGCAGCAGTAGTTTCCAGGAGTTACTTAAAGCAAGACTGATTATATGTTTCATGCCTACATCTCTTTCATCCCACAAGTGCTCCAACCTTGTCGATCTCGACGCCTTATCATGCTACTGAGCCAGTGGCAAAATCGGAAGCCGTTAGCTGGGTATATAAGCAGTACTTATTAGAACGTGTCACTCAGAACGAAAACACTGTTCTTCGAATCCAGACGTCTCTGTGTAGCAAGCGTTCGAGGTAGGACTATATTAGGTAGACTTGATTAGATAATGGTATCTTCCTCTGTACTTGTCCTACCACTTATTAATGACCTTAACAGTTCTCACGAACTGCGTTGAAATGTATTTGCACATCAGCGTTCTTCAGTTAAAAACCGGTCTTCAAATGAATAGTTTGTTGCATGTGGTCTTTCAAACCTCTGAAATGCACCTCCACAGTCAGAAGGCATAAAAAAGACTCCGTAAATAACAATTCATAAGCTGGATACCTTAGAAAACCACACGTATTTGCAAACTGATACCATCCATGGAGAATAGCTCCGTTTGTCAGACATGTTGAAGAGTTTGATCTGATAATTGAAAGGGGACACAAGGACATAAAAATTCCGAACTGCTGAGATTCATTATTGTCTAATGTGACGTTCTTATTCTTTTTAATAATTTTAGAGACACATTGTGAGAGGTTTTTTTCCTTTTAACGAAACAAAAAACATCACCTTTGTCTTTTCCTGTCACCCTTGATAGCATTTTTACTTCATCTTTAATCAAGAAAAGGGACGTTCGATCATATTGATTTTTCTTTCAGTTAACAAGTTTCAGAGTTGAAACGTCTGGAATAGATAAGGTCTTCGAGTCTAATCTAAATCAACCCTATCAACACTTTTCCTTTAGCTAAACAATATGTGGTTTACTTCGATGTTGACATAAACTCCAAGAGTCTAAATGGCTCGTTAATAACACTGAGAAATATTTCCTTATGTACACAAATAGTCGACATCGTTATTTCAGTCGTCACTATTCATTGTTTTAATGGATCTCAAACCTGTCACTCACTTCAGGTTCTAAATAAAATGAATTCCTTTTATAACACTTGATATTGGTTTTAGTATTTGCACTTCCCTAAAGGCACATTAGCCTATCTTTAAATCTCTTTGGCTTTAGTCTTCTTTTTCAGTAGTTCATAGTTGGAATAGAAAAAAGTGCATTTCCGAGGATTATGCCAATGTATGAACAGACAAACAGCTTAATGCTTGGTTGTGAAAGAACTGCTCTCCCACTGAGGGTCTGCTCCTTACTCAAATATTCCCTTTTGAGGGGTGAAAAGCCAAAAAGAATGAAAATAGGTACAAGTACTTATTCATACTTAAAAGCCAGCTGGATACTAAATAATGACTAGTTCTGGTTTCAAGCTGATAATACGATAATTCCAAACTATATTTTGGCCGTAAAATCACTTAATGTACTATTCAAAACAGTTTGGGGCTAAGAAACATAGTAGGAAAAGGCACGCCAACCGAAATTCAACTATTTGAATCTATATTTAAATGAGGCAATACAAAGCGTTATTGCTCTTGAGTACATATTTTGGCGCATAAAGAAGAAGGACCCTGCCCTTCAATTCAGTGGATGCTTTGTTTGCAGAACGGCTTTTCAGAAAATCAGTGCTTCTATATCTGCCTTTATGGTATAAGTGACAGGATAAATTGTTTTATGGAATTTTTATTTTTAAGAAGCATTGTAATTTTTGATGAAGTTGATTTCCAGGAATGAAAGCATAACAGTGTCCAGTTGTTTCTAGCAATTAGCTTGAAATTCATATTAAATACTGTCTAATAAAGAAACTTTTATACAAGAGTGTGCCTAAAATCAATGATTGCCATCGACTATCTTTAAATCTAAATACATCTCAGATTCAGCTTAGTAAAAATGCTTTTAGTCAGCTAACAGCTCAAATGAAGATAACAATACGTTCCTTATTCACTTGACTTTTTTTGACTGAAGCACTGTTTCCGAGCATCTTTTGATAATACTAACAGACTAGCTATACTGAACACATGTTAAGATGATTAGTTCCATGCATACATTTAACAACTTTTATCCGAACATGAAGGTTCATTAACAAGATAAAGGAAAACGTACAAACTATTTATGCAGTCGATCTAAAGGTCGTTAGTGAAATGGCTATCATTTCGGTCAATTTGATTTATAAAACCTAGTTCTCAGTTTAAACATCAAACGTTTCCAGTGTCCACTCATGCTCAATGTACATAGTACATGGAAAGTATATTTCGCAATATAATTTTGTAATGGGCTAAAAAATCATTTTGGGTTTCCAGAAGGTATTTTATGTTTATACAAATGCCAGATATTTCAGCGCTCTTGAGACTAACTTAAATGCACGCATTAGTTCGTTCTTACATAAATTCTGAGATTTTTCACGCACAAACACCCAAACTCACCGAAGTTGTTCGTGACTAAATAAAGATTTTTAAAAACAGCTTTTACAGTTTTCACTTCAGGCAAAAGAACTTAATTTAAGTCCAGTTTTTATATTGAAGACTCGAGTTTTTTTCTATCTATTATTCATAAAGAGAAGCTTTTTAGCCTACAGTCACCTTTTAAAACGTTCTCTAAGGATGTTATTTAAAAAAAAGTAATTAAGGGAGTAGATGATCTATAAAGCACTAAATCGATCTAAATGCATTCACTTATCCGAATCTGTCCGATGTACTAACGAAAGGAAGCGTAAATTTGCACAATTCTAAACTGCTGCAAAAGACACGTATTATACCAAATACTATACTTAGGAGAGAAATTGTAAAAACGTGTGATTAATTAACGTTTGGCAAAGTAAATAGGCAAAGTAAGAGATTTTCATTTAATATAACTTTGGCCGCCGTACTTGATTAAATACTTAACTGTTAGCTAAAACTACTGTTGAATAGCTCCACGAGCGATGGGAGGGTCTGGGGGAGGGGGTATTGTATTTACTTCAGTTTTATCTGAGCAAGGGTGCTACTCAAAAATCGATAATTGATAAAAAATAATCAGGCCGTACACTTTTAACATCAGCTTATTTTTTCTACAATTATTTAACAAAACTAGTACATATAACAAGTGGACAATTTAGTGCACTAGAGCTACAGACTATATTTCATGTTCAAAACGTAATCTTGTGTATAATAGAACAAACAAACAAACAAACAAACAAACAAGCAAACAAACAAGCAAACAAACAAGCAAACAAACAAACAAACAAACAAACAAACAAACAAGCAAACAAATAGAACAAAAAACAAAAGAACAAAAAAAATCGGGGAGGGACAATTTATTTACGGGAGCAAGTGTAACTTAATAGTTGGTTAGTGCGGTGCGACTTAGTTCTGATCGATTATATTGTTATGTTTGATTTCCAGCCACCTCACACTTGTTTCGACTTCCTTCCATTCTGTGTAGCTTTATTTAGCTTTAAATACCCTTGAAAGCAGCACTGATGGAAGGAGGGGAAGTAAAAAGCGCACCGTCGGCCTACTGGGAGACCAGTTTCTAGCTGAATGAATTACCGATGCTAACTATTAGTTCTTTACCTTTATTAATATTGTTATTCATTTGAGTTGGGGTTGCGAGGGTTCTTATCAAAATGTAGACCTTGAGGATCAGAGGCTCATTTAGAAAGCTGTTTATTCGAATCGGGGTTCGTAATCGGTCTTTTACGGAATAAGTGGTTCTTTTATTTTTGTGAATTTTCTGGATAAATAATACGATGACAAATAATTATCTGTCGTCCGTTTTTAGACATTGAACTATGAAAATAAGCGAATAAAAAAAACAAAAAAGTTAAAATCCTGGGTTTTCTAATAGGAGTATATTATAAAAAAAATTCAAGTTGATTACAAATCAATTAGTAGCGACCTTTGAAAAACGTAGCGTTGGGCTTATTCATTTTAAAAACATTAGGATGTCAAATTAATTTTCCCTTGGATGTTTTGATTTGATTTGATGTAGTCTTTTAAAATTACTTAAAGAAAAACTATTGAGTCTCGTAAAACTTATCAACATTTAAAAGAATATATGAAATAACTATAAATTACTTGGTGTGTATTTGAACGCGGAAATTCAAATAACAAGCAGAAAACCAAAACAAATTATGAAAACTGCATTGCTAAGAAGAAAAAAGAAGGGTGAAAAAATGAGGAAAGAGCGAAAGTAGTAAATCAGTGGAAGTGAGCTACAGTGTGTTTACTGCTGAAAAAAAGATTTAAACATTAACTACCATTAATAATAGAAACACACATATATAATAATAATGATGATGATGATGATGATGATAAACTGAAAGAAATGCCAAACCAGGTTCGTGTTTGCGACGGTGGAAGCTTGTATGTTTAGCTCCCCCACCCCCTCCCCCACAAATGAAATAGGGCATAAAGAAACCGTAAAAATACCTATTAGAATTACTTCTAAAAAATTGAATGACACGCTAATGAAACACTAGCTAAGATGAATTAATTTTTATGCTAAGAACCATGTAACGTCGTCAATATAATTATATCACGTTTCAGCAAGCTTTCGTTAGTTATATTTTGAGCATCACTTGTTGTTTATTTTGATTGAATTAAGTTTGATTATTATTTCTTAATTGAAAAAGTACTTCTAATGTAGTCAGCGCCCATTTGACTGATAGCCTGAAGGGCAGCGGAAAATGAAAGCTTGGTCAAAGTAAAGAACAGTATGACATATTACGATTACCCAATCGGTTCCACTCCTCCACATTTGCCAACGGGGCTTTCAGAGAAAGGTCTAGAAACCTGTATTTTCTTTTCACGAAGTATAAATTGAGGGAAATGAAAAAACGTTGTGATGACAACTTAAGAATATTAGAAAATGGAACGACGAAACAGCATGTGAGTAGAATGTTCATTTGAAAATTGCTGGTAGCTTATTACATGTAATGCCATTTCATATGTCTACAATGCTAGGTGCTCATGATATGGAGTTCAATTAAAATCTTAAAGAATCCTAAAAAAAATTAAAAAGCAAGTTCAAGGCCTCCTGACGCTTTGATACACAGTCAAACTTCGCTTCTCTTACCTACCAAAGTAGATCTGATTTAAAGATAGTTTGACTCAAAACAGTCTTTTCCACTGAAACCATGTTGATCGAAAAAAAAACATAAACGCTATTGAGATCTATTTTCTTTCAAGAAAGTCGTTTACATTTTCGTATCAGTGTTATCAAAAGTGGTAGACCGAATATTTCACCGATTTACACAACATCCGAGATTATGTATAGTTATACCTTTTAGATTAAAAGTAATGAACATGAATAAATACTACTTCTACTCATACTAGCATCATAGTTCCATCTAACTTTTATTTTTATTTAATGATGGATTACTTGAGGAAATAGAAACAATTAATATCTAAACTTTATTTGGACAAGGAGACATGTCCTTAGGAAATGAACTACACTCAAGCTGGCTTTGAAAATGATATAAGTGTTCTACGATATGATATAAGCTTGTTGATTCAAGCCACTTGCCAGTTATACGCAGATTTGTAACTACTTGCATCAAGTGAAAAATAGATAGAAAATGTTTTACTTTAAGCTAGAGCCTCGATGGTTTTTTTAATGATTGTCATCATTATCATTGTTGTAATGATTATTTTTCAACTTTTAGAGATTTTATAAAACGTTTTTTTACATTACACGCTCTAAACTTAACCTTATACCTATAAGGTATATATTTTAACCCAAAGAACTAACTAAGCTAAATAAATTATTGAAACGACTTGTTGTTTGATAGATTGCTTTGTTAACTTACATGAAGCTTCGCTAGATTGGTCATTTCTTCGCTGCATGCTCAGCCTTTTTTAAAACTTAGAGTATTTCTTTACTGCACGTCTTTTTTCAAAAACCCTTTAAAACTTCCTGTATTAGGGAAGGTTCTACATTTGTTGGCAGATTTACCCTAATAATAGACAGCATTAGAAAGCTTATCATTCTAATAGTGGCGGCGTACTGGATCAATAAATGCTAACTTTCATTTCGTTAGGGAGCTATCGCATCACTCAGTTTACGAAAACGACCATCAAAGATAATACAACAGCATCTGAACACTTCCAAAAAAGGGGGGACGAATGACAAAAATATACATATTACAAATGCATGTTTAATGCTGGTGTATACTACTAAAAAAGAGTAACAGAAACCAGTGTTTTATTCTTTCAAGTGGAGAGCTTATTGTTAGGGTTAGGGTTTGTTTATTGTTTAAGTATTGTTCTACCTCAGTAACAAGGATTTGATATTTTTTCTCTTGAACAGATACAGTCTACTTATATACTTTCAGATGGACTATCACTCAAACTCTATCGAGTATTTTGTCTTATCTTGTTGATTTGAATGTAGAGGAAAAAGTATACTAATACAGATGTTAACAGTGGTCACAGTTATGAGATTCGCGCATCTAAAGATGACGAACCGTACACTAGATAGGTAGACGCATAATTTGTCACTTGCCTTGGGAAACCTAAAGAGTGCACCAGGGTGGCGCTGGTTCACGTGTAATTGTGGAAGAACACTAGTTGTGCATTGCTAGGAGAAGTTTTCTATTTGTTAGCGATACAAAGTTTTAGGCTTGGATGTATTTTTTCAGTTTGGGGGGGGGGGGGGGGGGATTGTTGTCGTGTCTTAGATCAACCATCACGTACACATAGAAAGCTTAGAGAAATGTACATGCTATTTTACATTTCTTTACAATTGTTGTAAATGTATGTTAATTTGACAATGAAAAGCGTTCCAGTTCGTCTAAATTGTTTTGCTAAAAAACAAAAAAAATAGTTTTCGCTTTGAAGACTGAAGAAAAATTTGGAATACATCACAGAAGTCATTGATTCATTGAAAATAATACAACAATGTTCCAATTTATATTATAAGCGTTAATATTACTACTACTATAATCAATGCAGCAGGAAATATATCAATGCAGTAATCTGCCATTAATGCTTTATAATGATACCCTAGAGATATAATATCAAGAACCGGCAAACCAAGCTAACGCGCTATTCACCGCAATATTCAGCTAAAATGCTCCTTGTGGCAAGGGTGACGTAGTGATTCACAGCTCTTGTTTCACCTCTGTGACCCCGGTTCTCTTTCTTGCCACGATGGGTTTTCTCCGGGTTCTCCGTTTTTGGTTTTTTGGTTTTTCTTCTTCAGCAAAAAATCAGTACGTGACTTGAGTGTTGTATGTATAGAATACCGAATGCAGTGACCTTGTCGGTGAAAAGCCCCTTTGTTTAGAGGAGTGTCAATTTAACATGTTTATTTCTTAATTCCCTGTTGAATTTATCAACATGTTGGAGCGGTATATTGTGTCATCCTCAGGAACCCAGGGGTAGTATTATGTCGCTTGTTTCTCGCTACAAGCACAAATACCCTTGGGAACGTCGTCTGTTAGAACTTGTTCTGAAAGTCAAAGTTCATTTCGACGGCATTGTAATGGTTAGAGTAATTTGTCTACATATGCTAAAGTGATTTTCATTTGACCGCGAAAGAAAAATGACTATTTAGTTTGTAGTAAAACCACTCTAGATGCTGAATGGTCGACCTTATTAGGAATCAGAAGCGAGAAAAAACTTGACTTTCAGAAAAAGTTCTCACAGACAACGTTCCAAGATGTAGTATTTTTGAGAACGAGAAACGAGTGCACAATAATGTCAGGGTTGGCCTTTTATGCCATGTGTGTTTGTTAAACTGTGAAGGAATTTCAAATTTACCGCGGAAATCCTTTGGGGATTAAAATTTCTAGGCAAATAAGTGATTTTACATTATCACTAATTATATTCATTAATGAACACTTTTTATGTTTTTTTTGTTCTAAGAAGATTATTTGCTAAAAAGGTAGAGCTTTTTTTTCAAAGATGGAGCAACAAATGCAGGCTATTTTTGTTTCGCTTGTCTTCATGAAGCCAAATAGACTTATTAATGTACTATTTATATAATTCTTCTAAAATACCATATAGCTAACTACAAAATTACTTTTGAATTTTTCTACCTATCCAAATTAAGGATTAATTTGGACAGTTTTCATTTAGGGTTTTCTAAAGCAAAACTGAGCAATCCAAATTAATGAGTACTTTGGATAGTTCGTATTTGGCCAATAAGAATACATGAAAAACAATAGAAGTAAGAATTCAACCAATAACGCGGGGCGTAGCATTCATTCACATCTGATTTTGTGGAAAAAAAATGGCGGAATGTTTTGGACTGCAAATTTGCTTTTTACACCTACTTACTTAAAGTTTTCTGGTTTAAAGTGTTAGCGAATGAGGTGAGGAAAGTATATATTGTATTTTTGTGTATTTTTTTCTGAAAAAAATGACCCATTTTGAGAGCGTTTTTGAAGCCAGTTGAAATTCAGTTGGCTTTGGCGAGTATTGGCCTCGCTGTTTGCATGAAAACAATTTCTGAATGAAATTGGTAAATGAAAATGTTCACAAAAAGTTAATCATCCAATAAAATGTATTTCATGGACCTTATAGTGTATATTTCTATTTTCAATAAGATTTTTGTTTTGCATTAAAAAACTCATCATGGATAATGTACTTCGTTGTGTACAAGTTGTCTTGCTTGGTTTGCAGCTAGAAGCTAGATGAATCGTACCGAAAATGTTGGCCAGTTAAGCTTATATAATTAACACTTAATAAGACTCCACGCCTGTCCAATTTGAAAATAATTGAACTCAAAAAATTCCTCTGACAGTCCTCGGAATTTTTTTCGTCCAATTATTTTCATATTGGACAGCGTGGAATCCTATTACATATACTTATTAACTTCCCTAAAAAGGCCCCGTAAACCGTTTGAGTGGGTATACCTAGAGTCTTTTTGGGACAGTTTCTTTGAGCTACACTTGATCCTAATCAGGACATAGTTTAGTACCTTCAGCTGATTAAAAATCCGTCATTCTGCGTGAAGAAGAACATAAACCAATCAATGCGTTTTTAAATGACTCATTAAAACCACGTTGTTGGTGGTGTTGTTGGCTTGTGATTTTTTTCAAAATGCCCATTAGTTACCCGCTCATTAATGGTCAAAAAAGAAGCTTTTAAGATCTAATACAATAATCTTCGGAAAAAGTAACTTGATTTTGTAAGTTCGCACAAGTATTTCTAATAGTGTGTCAATATAAGTAATATTGGGTGCCAAAGTGAATGTTCTTATGGCGAGCGAAATTAAAGGTTTACTGTACACCCAAAGGGCAAAAGCCCCATATCAACAATAATAAAGCTCTTAGATAGAATCCTTATCATTCAATTAAATGCTTTTCTCTTAATTTTTCTCCAAGCAATCCTAAAATAATTCTTTCGATCATTCATTCATTCATTTATTCACTTCTATATTGGTATAACGCGTAGAATTGCATACATTACAAGACCAGGCGCTCCATTATAGCATTTTCAAGGTTACATTAGAGGTTTGCGTGCAATCGACTGGGACTCAAGAGAAGGAATTCAATTTCTTATAATGAAAACACAAACACAATAATAGGAGCATAGGATGGAATGCCCTTTAAAACCGAATGCGTTTGTAGAATTTTAAACTAATTAACATTTTTATAAACAATTCAAATTGAACAGAGATATTTAAATGTCTATATAAGGATCCGTTCAGCTTCATACTTTTTAACCGGAACAACGCTGTTCCTCTCAGTAAAACATACCGAAAACGTCTGATTTGTGTATTTGTTCTTTAGGATCAAAGCAAGACATACCACATACAAGCTTCTAGAGTTTTGCCTGAATCATACTTATAATCCTTGTAAAGAAAGATCATTGGATTGCCAGATTTTGGCCTTTATCTAAAGAAGAAGAAGAAGAAAAAAGGTAAGACTTTAATTTTAGTGATATTAATGCAAATAAATAACATGACTGTGTCATAATGCTTACTTTTTTGCAGAAGGTGATCAGCAACAAACGAAATCAAGAGAGGACATATAATGAGTAACACTACCAATACAACATCAACATCGAGTGTAGACGGATCTTTCAGCAAGTCTTTCAGCATCCCATCTTTTATCTTCCTGATTTTTATTCTTGTTATGTCTTTATCTGGAAACATCCTTGTGATACTTACCTTCAAGAGCTATCGAAAATTACGCACAAAAACTAATTATTTTGTAGTTTCTCTGGCTGTTGCTGATATCCTTGTCGCATCAACTTCCATGCCTATTTGGGGCGCTTTTCTTCTAACTGGTCCTGACTGGAGGAGCTTTGTTACACTGGTAAAGTTTTGGACATCCATAGACATTCTGTGTGGCGTCTCGTCGATCATCAATTTAGCATCCATAAGTATTGAACGGTGTTTGTGCATTGTTCGTCCACTAACGTATCATACTTTTATGACCTCAAGAAAAGCAATACTCATCATTTTGATAAACTGGCTCTTAGCTTTGATAATGGCGTCCGTAAAGTTTGCTTTTTTTGATTGGAAACCTCCAAATTATGAGTTACTCATTTCGATCTCGTGTTTCTTCCTTCCGTTGGCAATCATGTGCTTTACTTATCGTCTTATCTTTAAAGCTGCTAGATATCAGGCAAGGCAGATTGCACTAGTTGTTAAGGGTGGTGTCAGGAACTTTTTCCTGTCCACAGAAGTGCGTGCTGCCAAAACTTTGGGTGTTGTTATGGGGACCTTTATTGTCAGCTGGGGACCATTCTTTATAATGAATCTAATTCATGGATTTTGTCCAGCAAATCAAAAATGCGTCGGCCACAAAGCCGTGATGGTTGCTAAGTGGATGCACTACAGTAACTCATTTTATAATCCAGTTGTTTATGCTTGTATGAACAAAGAATGGAGATCTGCTTTTGCTAGTATATTGTTTAGAGGAAGAGCGTGTCGCAAAAACAACGGCGATTCCTCAGGAAGAAGAGGTACTTTGTCAGAATTGAATACATATCATAGTAACAGCAACCATCACAGAACAAACATCGAGCAGTTATAAATAACTGATTCCTGAATATATCGCATGAAAAGGGGAGGCGTGCTTTTGCTAGTATATTGTTTAGAGGAAGAGCATGTTGTAAAAACTACGGCGATTCCTGGAAAGAAGAAGTACTTTGTCAGAAATGAACACTGCTGTCGTATCATAGTATTAGCAACCATAGCAGAACAAACGTCCATAAAAGCAACTACTGAGTCAGATGTTATAAATACTATCGCATTAAAAGGCTCTACTCAATAGAAAACTGTTAAAAATAGCAAAAATCCGTTCACAGTTAACTTTTCAAAAATATTTAGGATGGGCCTAAATCGATGAGCAATAGTTTGGATCCAATCGATTTGTAATTAATATTTAGAGGAATTAGAAATGTAATTGCTGGATGGCTAGAGGTGTGTTTGCTTGAGTAACTTATAGCGAATAAATATCTACGTATCAAGACATTCTCAACTAGTGTTGTAAAGTGTTTCTAACCGAAATATTTCTAAAAATCACTGTCTTGTGTCATCCCCCGCCCCAGCCCTCCAAAATGCCTTAAATCAATTTTTGCGGATGCGGTACATTATAAGTTGTTCTGTATTAACCAGCTTTACCGAAACAAAACAACACGCTCACATAGCCGTTCACTCGGTTTTATAATAACTCATGGTTCTTAGACTTTTACCGCAAGTCGCTCTGTTTGCTCCTCAGTTTGGCTTGTGTAATGGTAGTCGCTTGTCAATTGTGGCAATTGTCAAATCGACAAACTCTTATATTTTTAACAATGGTTATTAAATTTTCAATCAGGTACAATACATACATCAAATATACATAATATTATAAATATATCACACATATTTAAAAAACAAAACAAAAAAATATACACACGAATAATTATAGGACTTAATATATCTTTGGGATTCAGAATATCAATATAATTATATATCTATTTTACGTCTTTATCTATTTTTTGTCTTTTTTTTCCTCACATGTCCTCATATTTTCATTATTTTGTCATACTTTCTTACTTTCTTAAATGTGATGTCAACCTAGACCTCTATTTTGCTATTATGTATTCTATTTTTTTCATATATGGCACCTAACCGTTCCCTGAAATTCTCTAAGTGCTGGTATTTTGTTGTTGGCTTTTTGACTTATAATAATAATGGAAACTTTAGATTTAATCATGGAAACTTTAGCGTTTCTTTGTACGTGGGTGTCATATTAAATGCTGAATTGCTTGCTTCGTCCACGTTACATTTTTAATTTCCAAGCTTTCGGCTCGTAGAGCCATCATCAGGGAATAGCGTAACAACAACTTTTCAACGCGGGTCATACACTACTGTTTACACACAAGATGTTACTATCGACAAAAACAAACAGCGCGAGCTCAACTACTTATCAGTTAGACAGCAGACAGCCGCGCGCCCATGGCATTATAGACGTACGAGAGAAATATAAGAACGATTAGCAAACGTAAGAGTGGCACGAGGCGTAGCCGGGTGCGACTCTAGTTTGTTAAGAGTTATTTATATTTTCTCAAGTGTGTCTATAATGCAATGAGCAAGCGGCTTTCTGTTGTCTAATTGATTTATAACAGAGCCTAGACCGTTAAAACCGGAGCCGTGCAGCCCATGGAGAAATAGTTCATAGAGTTTCAGACAACCAGAGCGCGCGTTATATGTGTCGCCTCTTAAAAACGAACGATTTGAAAAAGACGATGACGAAGATAGTGCGCGCGCAGTGCAGCCCATGGGCAAATAGTTCATAGAGACTGTGGAAGAATCATACCAAATTTCTAAACATCCATAATAATAAATAATAATAATAAACTATACTTATATAGCGCAATATCAGTGATTCAAAGCGCTTCACATAAATTATAAATTAAAAAAATCGTAAAATTGCAATTGTCCTATAAACTATAAGTTAAATGTCCTATAAGCTGAATGTCCTTTTAAACAAAAATGTTTTCAACTTCTTTTTAAAAGAAGAGAGTGTAGAACAAGCTCTGATGTCACTTGGAAGATTGTTCCACAGAGTGGGGGCGACCACAGCAAAAGATCTTCCGCCATACGTCATCAGATTGAAGCGTGGCTTTACAAGCAAGTTCATAGTTGCAGATCTTAAAGTTCGGACAGGGATGTGTCTTTCTACAAGGTCAGAGAGGTAAGCTGGAGCACTACAATGGAGAATCTTGAAAGTCATCAGGAGAATCTTGAAATTTATCCTTTCTTTCACGGGAAGCCAGTGGAGCTCAACGAGCAGAGGAGTAACATGATCGTACTTGCGCTTCATACAAACCAGTCGAGCGGCAGCGTTCTGAATCAACTGGAGCCTCCTTATAACATAATCAGGGAGCCCAAATAACAAAGAATTGCAATAATCAAGTCTTGATGTTATAAACGCGTGTACAAGTGTAACAGTGTTATCATAGCTCAGGAACTTACGAATCTTGTAGATACCACGGAGGTGAAAACAAGCAACTTTACAGACATTTGTGACTTGAGGTACAAAGCTCATCGCCTCGTCGAAAACAAAGCCAATGTTTCTAGCAGAAGAAACTGGAGTTATTTGTTGGCCTGCAATATCCATGGAGATCAAGTCAGGGCGAGGACGATAGATAGATGACAAAACCAGGAGCTCAGATTTATCACCATTTAGCTTCAGTTTGTTACGGACCATCCACAGATTAATCTCATTGACACATGCCTCGAGTCTAAACTTACGATGTGCCACATCAGCAGCGTCATGAGAGTTGAAGGCAATATACAGCTGCGTGTCGTCAGCATAGAGATGGAATGTTAAGTTATGACGTCTAGCGATATCTCCTACAGGTGATGTATATAGAGTATACAGCAGGGGCCCTAGTATGGATCCCTGAGGAACTCCCATTTGCAAGCTGTAGTAGGAAGACACACCATTCTCGACTTTAGTAAATTGCCGGCGCCCAGATAGATAGGAAGAGAGCCAAGCAAGCACCTTTCCTCTGATACCATAACGCGATTCAAGCCTTGCTAGAAGTAGCTGATGATCAATGGTGTCGAATGCGGCGGATATATCCAGTAAGACAAGGATGACAGATTGGTGATTGTCAATAGCTGTAAGGATATCGTTGTGAACGCGAATTAACGCAGTTTCAGAACTGTGATTGCGCTTGTACGCTGACTGGAAAGTCTCCTGAAGATTGTGTTTGCCAAGGTATGCCAAAAGTTGGTGTGCCACAACTTTTTCGATTGCCTTAGAAAGAAACTGCAAATTTGAGATCGGTCTAAAATTCTTTAATTGCAAATGGTCCAATGATGGCTTCTTTAACAAAGGTCTGATTAAGGCAGCTTTCAAATGCATAGGCATAACAGCAGATGTTAGAGACAGGTTAACAATCTTTGTCAGTACAGGGCCAAGTTCAACCAAGCACTCTCGAAGAACACAACCAGGAATAGGATCCAAGTCACAGTCTTTACCAACGGATGACTTTACAAGGTCAAGAAAGGAATTGACAGATACTGCATCGAAAGTGTCCATAGAAAAATCAAGGATATCCTCTTCTGCTGGCATAGACGGTGCTGTGGCACCCATTGTGTCAAGTTCCAGACGGATGACTCTAACCTTTGAATCAAAGAAGGTCATAAATTTCTCTGCTAAGTCTTTATGAGATGACGCACGAGGATACAGCTTCTCAGGAACATTATGTAGCAGCTTACTAACTGTACCAAAGAGCTTCTTCTGGTCTTTACCAAAAGAGTCAATCAAGTTCGAATAATAGCTTTCTCTTGAGGCACGAAGTTGATTGGCAACAATAATGCATTGATCTAGATAATTCCTTCTATCAGCAGGATCTTTAGTGCAGCGCCAACGGCGTTCAAATCTTCGTCTTTGACGCTTCGCGGCCTTAATTTCGTCGTTATACCAAGGTGCCGCAGGGCGCATCGAGACACAACGCTTTCGTAGAGGAGCATGGATATCCAGAATTCTAGACAATTCAGAGTGGTACTTACTGGATAACACAGATACATCATCAGATAGACCAGGATCAAGAGCAGCCGCTACATCCAACTTGAAACGTTCGATATCAATGGATTTGATTTTGCGAGACTGGACAACCTTACGTTCGACGTTGGGTTTGTCAAGACAAATTTCACAATTCACATTAAAGTGATCGGAGATGCCAGAGTCGTGTACAGACACAGGACCAAGGATATTTTCATCACTGCGAGTTAACCATAACGGAAAGTACTAAACATCCGCGCGGACTTATAAATATATAGATAGATAGATAGATAGATAACTTTATTTAAACACACGGAAAAAATCATCAGTAAAATTAAATTAAAATGTAATACTGCATGTTTTACATGATTGCCGTGTGGGAGTCTACTGCAGAGAAGTGCTTCTTTGTTTTTGTTTTTTCTTAAAACCCTTAAGGAGCTAGTTGTCCTAATGTTTTCGGGTAGCTTATTCCATACAGATGTTACAATGATATTAATTATTTGAAATTAGTGGAAGATAGAAATTTGGTATATGATTCTTCCACAGTCTCTATACAATGTTCTTCTTGTTCGCTCTCAACCACGCTTCAGTCCACTTTCTCTTCGTCCAGTTGATAGATATTATCAGCGGTCGTGGAGGAAGGAGCTCCGATCAGAGCTCCGATTTCGTAATGTTAAATTTTTGACTTTTCTTCCTTTTTCTCTCTTCGATTACGATAATTATGGATCAAGAACTTAAAGATAGTATTCTGAAACTTATCGACAGTAGATTAAAGCCGATTTACGAGAAATTAGATAAGATAGCGGAGCTTGAAAAATCAGTGAATTTCCTGAGTGACTCCTTCGATGATCTAAACAAGAAAGTCAAAGAAACCAACAGCCAATATAGCAAAATCATTGAGGAGAATACTCGACTCTTGTGCTACTGGAACAACACAACAAACGAACTAGAGCAAATCAAGCAAGACATCGACGATATGGAACAGTACATTAGGCGGGAATGCCTGGAAATTAGAGGAATACCACTCAGCCATGACCAAGATCAAGAGGAGGATACCAATGAAGTTGTTCAGAAAGTTGGCAACTTGATTGGAGTCAATATTGGCAAAGATGATATGTCAGTCAGCCACCGCCTTCCTAGCTATTCCAAAGAGAAACAAGATCCTTCAATAATCGTAAAGTTTGTCCGCCGCGATGTACGCGACAAATTATACCGTGCAAGAACAAAATTGCGAAACAAGACAACTAGAGATTTGGGCATCAAGAGACATGCCACCCTACCCTGCGAGCAGAGTCTCCCTTTACCTCCTTCTCAACCTCGTGCCACCCAAAAGATCTTCATAGCAGAGAGCTTAACCCGACGCAATAATGATCTACTCAAACGCTGTCTAGCGAAGAAAAAGGAGCTCGGCTTCAAATTCCTGTGGACGAAATACGGGAAAATAATGCTACGGAAAGACGGATCAAGTCCAGTCTACACCATTAAAACACACAAGGATCTAGAAAAGCTTCCAAAGTTAAATGGAGCCACTGGCAGCAACGTTACTTCAGGTTACGATTAGCCTGCAGATAAGTGAACTGTAATTTATTTGATGTATTGAACAATATATAACATTTATCTATACTTATATTGATCTAAACAGAATCATTGAACTCAAAGACTCTGTCATTTCAGTCGTCCGAGTTAGCAATCAGATCGTTAAATGTACTTTGTCTAGATCCGTGATTGGAAATGTCTCAGCCACTTAGTCTTAACGATTTAGCTGGGTTGGATCCAGATACACATCTCCCAGTTCAATCAAACTTTAAATATTATTCAACCCAGGATTTTCGTAACAACTATGAAATATCTAACTGCACATCGTCAAAGCATTTCTCAATTTTACATTCTAACATCAGAAGCTTAAACGCTAACTTTGACAATTTTACTCATATGCTTTCTGAATTAGATCATGGCTTTTCGCTTATTGGCTTGTCTGAAACGAAAATCAAATCATCAAATGGAAGTTTTGAAAACTATTCAATCCCTGGCTATAGCTTTTTCTCTCAACCTAGCATATCAAATGCAGGAGGTGTTGGCTTTTTTGTTTCCAAAAATATAACAAGCTCATTAAGACGCGATCTTTCTTGTACCCAAAATGATTTCGAATCCCTATGGATTGAGATTGAGTGTGACCTTCATCACAATATCGTTTGTGGTGTCTTTTATAGACACCCTAACACCAATTATGAAAGCTTTTTTGAATATCTTTGTAATTGTTTAGAAAAAGTAAACAATGAAAACAAATACTGTGTTATTATGGGAGATTTTAATATTGACTTATTAAATACTTCTCATTCAGCAACTGAAGAATTACTAAACACTCTTGAAACGCATTTCTTTAGCCCACATATTTTACAGCCAACTCGAATCACTCACCATTCAGCAACCCTTATTGACAATATATTTTTTAACTCCATTACACATCATACTATTAGCGGTAATATATACTATGACCTCACCGATCATTTACCAAATTTTTTAATTATCAATAAATTTTCAGCTCTTCCCAAGCAATTCAAAATTTACAAAAGGGACTACTCCCACTTCAACGAATCGGACTTTCTTGAGGAAATTAAATCAATCGATTGGAATAAGGAACTGTCACACTTTAATGATCCCTCTGGGAGGTTTGACAAATTCTATTCGACACTGTCTAGTATTGTCGATAAGCATGTTCCGTGTAAACAATTAAGTATAAAAGACATTAAACAATTATCCAAACCCTGGATAACAAAGGGGTTAAGAATATCTATCGATGTCAAAAACAATTTATATAGGAAGTATTTAAGAAATAGGTCTTTGTATTATCATAATAAATTCAAAACGTATAGAAATAAGCTGAACCACTTGATAAAAATAAGTAAGTCTTGCTATTACAAAAAGTTTTTTGCCGATAATAAATCTAATCTCAAAAATACCTGGAAAGGTATTAGAGAAATTGTTGGATATAAACGTGGTAATTCAAATGTTCCTTCGAAAATAATTACAATCGATAAAGTTGAGCTTACAGATTGTAAGGCAATCGCAAATGCCTTCAATGAGTTTTTTACTAACATTGGTAGTTCGCTTGCAAATTCTATTCCTCCAACATCAAGATCCCCTTTTGACTTTATGCCACCGCCTACAGCACAAAGTTTTCAATTCTCGCCAATCTCTACAAATGAAATTGAGAAAGAAATTGACAATCTGAGTGTTAAAAAATCTACAGGCCCCTATAGCATCCCAATATATTTGCTAAAAACAATTGGCAAATTGATCTCGAAACCCCTTTCAGATATATATAATACATCTCTCTCTAATGGCTTAGTTCCTGATAGTTTCAAGCTAGCTAGTGTGATTCCCGTATTCAAAAAAGGTTCGCACCTAGATGTAAATAATTACCGCCCAATTTCGCTGTTATCGATATTTAATAGGTTACTTGAAAAACTAGTTTTCAATAGGTTACTAGACTTTGTAAATAAAAACAATATTCTCTTCAATAAACAATTTGGCTTTCGACCTAAACATTCTACCCTTCAAGCTATCTTATCGATAACGGATAAAATTCAATGTGCCGTCGAGGAGGGTGCGTATTCGTGTGGCATCTTCCTCGATTTGAGCAAAGCATTTGATACGGTTAATCATGGGATTTTATTGCAAAAACTTGATCATTATGGTATACGAGGAACTGCTCAAACTTGGTTTTTTTCTTATTTAAGTAACAGAAGACAATTCGTATCTCTAGGGAATACAAAATCTGACGAGACTTCAATACATTGTGGTGTTCCCCAAGGTTCAGTCCTAGGACCGATCTTGTTTCTCTTGTACATAAATGATTTTCAAAACTCATCCGATATATTTGACTTTCACCTTTTTGCTGATGACTCCAATCTTTTCTACATGAATAAAAACTTGCATTCTCTAGAAACAATTATTAACAGTCAATTGCAACGAGTTAATAGCTGGCTCTGTGCAAACAAACTTCTACTGAATGTTGATAAATCAAAGTTCGTTGTTTTTCACCCAGTGCAAAAGAAAATCGTTTATGATATACGTCTGCAAATTGACAACAAATACATTAAACGTGAAACTGAAATGAAATATTTAGGAATAACTCTAGATAGTCATCTTAATTGGAAGTCCCATATATCATTTGTATCGAGTAAGATAAAACGTAGCATTGGCATAATATGCAAAGCCAGACATTATGTAAACTTAGACATCCTAGTCAATTTATATTATTGCTTAATCTATCCATATTTGATTTACGGTATTGTTGCATGGGGTCACACGTATCAATCAACAATCAATCCTCTCCTTATTCTTCAAAAGAAATTATTACGCCTAATGACTTTTAGCAACTTCGATGCTCATTCAAATCCTATTTTTCTAAAATTAAAAATCCTTAAGTTCCCAGATCTTGTTTTTATTTACACGGCTCTGTTCATGTATGACTATGACTCAAACAACTTGCCTAGTACCTTTGATTCGTATTTCTTGCAGGTTAACCAAAAACATCGGTACAGTACTAGATTAGCATCAAAAAACAGCTATTCTTTACCAAAAATTAAAACTAATTATGGAAAATTCAATATCAAATTTTGTGGTGCAAAAATTTGGAACTCAATAAGTGAGTCTACAAAAAAATTAAGTAGGACAAAATTTAAGGAAATGCTTAGCAACGATTTGCTCAAGACCTACGTCGATTAGTATTTCAATCGATGTTGGTCTAAAGATATTCCTTATACTCTCGCTATCTTAAATACAAACTAATTCGCACTAGTTAAGTACTATCAACTTTGATTAATTATATAGTTTCATCAGAGGTTGATAGTATTTAAGCGGTGACTATCAACCTTATTATAAATATAATATATACAATCATTCTAATTAATATCAACTTGATCCATCTATGTATTTTTCTATAGACGTTCTATCTTGTATCTTGTATTTTGTATGTTTTCTTTTTTCTACATTTTCATCTTTTTGTCATAATAATCCATCTGACCATCAATAACTGTAATAACCAAAATGTAAGCCACCTATCTCGGTTAGCCAGATATGGTTATTATAGGTGGCTTGTACCTAAATTTCCGTTTTATGTTATATTCATGTAAAATATTTATTCATGTAATTGTGGTACTAAATAAACATATTGTTGTTGTTGTTGTTGTTGTTGTCTTGTGTGGTAACAACTTTTGTGCGGTTCCGGTCGATACTATGATTATTTTCATGCCCATGTTTAGATAGGGTAGAACCATCAGTTTTCATTAATCGTACTTTGGCCATGTGTTCTTTCTTACGAGTAACTAATGATCTCCCAGTCTCACCAATGTATGAGACGTTATAATCAGCGCATGGAATTTCATATACTACCCCAGTCTTCTTGATATTAGGAAGTGGCTACTTAGGTTTTGAGAGCATCTGACCGAGGGTTTTGAAAGGTTTAACAGAGGTAGCAAAATTCTCTCTGTTACCCATCGCACATATGGCACACTAGCAAAACCCTTAAATTCTGTTGGTTGGTTAATTTGGTATATGTCCTTCTTATCTTTCCATCTCCTGATAAAAGTTTATGGGATAGTTGTTTTCTCCAAATGTTTTGCAATACCTACATGAAACCTGTTAATGGTGACACTAAATTCTAGAATAAGATATGTCATACGACTGCCATATGTGGATGCACCTATACCGCCACGGCTCCGATGTGCATGTAAAACAGGTTTTTGTTCTTGCTTCTCTTCCTTTTTATTGTGCCATGGCCAGCACTGCAATTCTGTATCTTACAAAGGCTTTGCTTTGCTTTATCTATTTCGTATGCTATATCAACCTCATGTATATGCAAGTATAATATGCATAGAAAATGGCTAGATTCACAATGCGTTGCAAATACAATAAATCAAACATTATTGCTCAAAGATAAGGTAACGTAGAGGGAAAAGTATTGGTCAATGTAAAATAGGCAAGGTATCCATTAAATTGCTACAGGTAACGTCTAACACTGGTCAAAACACATGCTATCGGAAGTCACAACAACAAACTATGACTACTAGAGACCACGAATCAAGAAAAGAACAAAGCTGAATAATTTCGAAAAAGTTCATACTAAATGAAAAGTTATGTAAATTGGCAAAAACTAGCATTACTGCGATTCCCAGTCACACGTGAACAACGAAACTTTAATCACAAACGAAACTTGAGTTTTAGGGGACGTCAATCAAAACCGTTTCTATGACAGCTGCGCTCACGTGGACACACCATACACACGTGAAAATATACTGTTACCCTCGGTCGTGCATTTGCCTTAAGATTATCATGCATGAATATATGGATTCCGACAAATTTCTAACACTTGATTCCAACGAATTTCTAACACTTGATTCCGACGAATTTCTAACACTTGACTCACAAATTCTAGATGGAGAAGATAAATTGGTAAGTATGTAGAGGATATTACATGGCCGCGCGGTGATACGAATTTATCTTCGAGTGTTGAGAAATATATCGCACGAGTGAGCGCAGCGAACAAGTGTGATATTTCTCAACACCAGAAGATAAATTCCATATCTCCAAGCGTTTATATAATTTACTTTTTATCATATGACAATCAGTGGTACAACACACATATTTTTTTCTTTTTAGTTTCATAACTGAGTAATCATGAAACGCGCTCCGAAATTGGGCTCAACAACAGTTGGACACACTGTAAAAATGACCTGGTTGAAACTACCATTTGAAATGGTTATAACCAATGGGAATTGGTTAATATAACCAATTACTAATTGGTTGAATTTGTGACCATTTCACATTGGTAGAAAAGACCAAATATTTTTTGGTTGATACAACCAATTGTAAACAGTTTGAAATTGTAGCCATTTCAAATTGGTAGAAATAACCATGTATAAGAAAGGTTCAAGTTGTGACCATTTCACGTTGGTACAAATGACCAAATGCGTTTGGTTGATACAACCAATTAAAATCACCATTCTAAACTGGTCACAAATTCATGAGACTTAGGTCACAAAAAAACATTATTGAAACACAAAGACATTCCTGTTCGAGACGCAAGACATTTTTGATTTATATAACGCTGATGATGATGATGAAAAAGGATAATGACTAATAAGCCAGTTATTTATTTACAGAAATGATGCATGCAATTTCCTGTTTTCCAATAGAATATACATTTTCTGGCAATTTCCTGGTTTCCAATAGAATATATATTTTTCCAACTAGCTGCCGATATAAAATCGCAATTAAAATAAAAGAGCTTTCTCTACAAAACCGAGGAGAACTAATAACTAATCTTGAGGTTTTATCAACTGACCAATGAGAGTTCCGTAAGTTGTCATGTGATACGTTTGAACCGCTTGGCGGCGTTGGGGCTCATTTCAGTTGTACTTTTGAAAGTTGAGAGGTTGTGCTACAGAACTTTCTTCTTTTGTACTAATATATCGCTTATTGTGCTTGTCTCATGGATCAGCTAAAGTTTAGGGACAATTTTCTTTCCAAAGTTCGGTGTTTAAGTAGATAAAGCATGGTTTACAACAAGTCTATGATACAATGCGATCTAGCTACAAATTAAAATGGCGGTTCATTGAAAAATACTCCATTTCTTCACAATGGTAAGTAATTATAATCTGTTTTCGATGTACTTTAGTAACATACGAAAGTTTCTTTCTTATATTTATTAATTTGCATTGGGCTCGTATTGTGAAGCCTTCTCGCCGAACCTTCTACATTCTGGTCGATCAGCTTTTGTATGAGACTGCAACTGCAAGCCGTTTGCGTGTTTGAATTTGCGTTTAACTTATATTTCAATGACTGAACAATATTTATGACAAACGAAAGCTGAAATGGCAAAAAGATCAGTTTTCCTTCGTTCTTTGGGGATCTTGTAACGACATATCCCGAGACGAGCTAAATGTTTGAAAAAATATTGTTTTTGATTAAGTTTGAATTTGCTTTAAAATTCTCCTGTTGATTGAACTTATTCTGTATTTCTATTCTAGATTGATGACGAAACAGGACATGTGATGACCATTAAATGTTATGGTAAGTGATTTTTCATTCTGATCACAGAAAAATACAAATTCTGTCAAAAATTCATTCAAAAGTTAGTACATTTGCAATTCAACAACAAATTGTCCAACATTTTGAGTACTGTCATGTCAAGTCTAGAGGCTAATCAGTGAATTCCTTTTTCCAATAAAGTTTGATGCAATCATGATATAAGTGTTACAGCATGTTTTTGTTTCTCATTGCAGTGTCTTACTGTGGTTGAACAGTTATTGCAGTCAGTAGTACAATAACCAACTGGTACTCTACATCATTGACCAATTTATTTCATAAATTATTTTTGAACTGTTCTACTAGTTCTTTTAGATCAATAGAACTATAATGATACTGCAACAGTTAGCCAATTTGTGACACACTGTGACATTTTTTAAATATTCCAATCCAACAAAAACATAATAGCACACCAAAATTTGTAAAAGTTGAAACTTTGAAGTAGTTTCAATAAATATTACCAAAGTAATTGGTGGCCAAGTTGATTCTTTTTCTAAAGATACATTCAAATGTTTCTATAGAAAAACAGCTAACTTTGGCAGCCAATTTATTGCTATTTATCAAACTGGATTAAAATTTTAAAATGTCATGTGGGTGTCACACAAGGTGAACAAAATCCCCATTAGCAGTTGCCATTTGAATGTCAAAGTTCACAGTATATTTAAAACTAAGTGAAGGCCCCTCTCCACTCATCACAGAAAGCAATCACTGAAATTTTAAATATTCCATAGATTTTATTGACAGCAAGTAGTTGGTAGCTCACCGCCAGTGCTTTCTGTGGTAAGTGAAGGAAGGTCTTTATTTCAGTTTAACCAAGTCTGACTTGATCATAAAGAACTAGGTAGATTGATTAGTTTTCAAATAAGAATCTGAGTATATCTTCAGGCCAAATTATAGGATCTTGTTCATTGGGGACTTAAATTGCCCATTTTAACCCTAGAGGTTCTTAGAGTGCTACTATTATGAACAAAACACTAATGAATAACTTTTTAATGATCTAGTAATCACTAATTAAAATCTCTGGTAAATCTTTAAAGTTGTCAGTGGCATCAGTTACTTAAGGACGTTCGCGGGCATTGTTCACGCGCATTTCTACTGCGCAGGCTAGCGCGCGCTCAATTAAATCCAAGATGGCGGCCGTAAAACAATATTTTTTTCGATAATTTCTTTTTTTCTTTTTTTGAAGAAAAAATGGTTCAGGTTTGTAGGAAAAATTTAAATAATGGAAATTCAAGGTTGAAAAAAATTATTTGGGTTGAAAAAGCGCAGAAAAAAGAAAGAAAAAGACAAAAAAAGGAACCCACGGAACCCAGTCTCCGCTCGGTTTTCAAGATGGCGATGGACTTGCTTGTCACGGTCATCACGGATCCAGTTTTTGACGGTGAATATCTCTTCAAAATTAACGGTGACCCCCATTTTTTATTTTCTCATTTTGAAGAGCTACTAAATATCAACATTCTGTTAGTTTTTCAGAAAATCGACATTTATTTTTCGTATGGAAAAACGACATTTTCTGCCTAATTTTGATCCACGAATTCGAAAGAATGCGACAATTTTGTTGGAGACCATTACTTGTTGTTGCCTAAAAAAATAACTTGCTTTTTTGATACGGCATCTGAATAACGTTTTTAAAACAGATGGATAGTTGGAGAAGCATTCTTGTACCTTTTTTACTGTGTCCGGTGATGTTTTCACGGAAAACAAATTTTCGTTCTCTTTGCTTTATGCTTCGTGAAGAAGGCTCTGCAAAGTGCAAAATTGGCCAACTTCTCAGCGATGTAGCTCTCGAAATTTAACGGTGACCCCAAACTTTTTTGGCCTTATTTGATGAGTTTCATGATGATTTATCAACATGCTAAATTGCAGCGATTTTTCATTTATTTGCATTTTCCCGCGAACGTCCTTAAGTCAAAGCTTCACTCTATAGATTTCTTTGTATTGAATTCTTTATTTATTTTATCTCTTTTACACTAATTGTTTGAGTGAATGGGTTTTCTTGCATTATTTCTGTCGAGGATTGATTTTCTGGCTATTGTTCTCCAATGTAGAACATTTATACAGAGATAAATGTGATCCAATGAACAAAATCCAAGGAAATGTGTGGAGCAAAGCCATTAGTTAAGAAAATTAATGATGTCACCAACATCTCTAAAAGATTCATAAAATACATTGTACATGTATGGGTTTTTGAGATTTTTAGTGAGGTACATGCAATGATTCCTATGAGCAATAATTTGATGTCTAAAATAACTATAACTGATTATAATAAAAGTGTTTTTAAACCTGCAATCCTGTGATATGTAATTTAACAATAATATTGGTTGTTTCTATATCAAAATCGTTAACCATGTTTTAATTGGCTAAAGTAACCATTTCTGAATTGGTTGAAACAAGACTTCTCAACCATAATTATTGGTTACCTGGGACTCATTCACATTGTCATTTCTTTTTGGTCAGTACAACCATTAAGCTTGGTTGATCTAACTTAATCACAATTGGTTGAAATACAACACCAGTTGGTTGAAAGAACCCTTAAAAATGGTTGATTTTACTTATTTCTTTAGGGTTGGAATAACCAATTTAGATAGATTAGTATAACCAATAAATAATTGGTTACCTGGGACTCAAAGTTATACCAATTTTTATTGGTTATTTCAACCAGTTCATTTTTACAGTGCATTTGAATGTTTTTGAAGATTTATTTATACGTTTATTTTGTAACAAAAATTGCAGTAAACATCATTTGTTAGAACTGTGAAAAGAAAATTTCTCAGGAAGAGTACTTTTTTTTCAAAACAACAAAAAGTGCTCAAATAAGGAGCAAACTCGAAAGTTTAAGTTATGACTGTATTGAAAAAACACTGCTTTTCGCCGTACTACTTCTTATGATAAAATCTTGATTCAAAATGTACCGTTTGCCAATGGGCTTTCACTTCAGCAAAATCAAATGAACAATCATTCTTTGTTTAAGCTTCTGTAGAAACGATTTACATAAAGGGATTGAATACTAGAGAAACACGCCCCGTAACTGAAGTAACTTTACTGGGTTTTCGTTGTTGAACTATATCGGCGATAAACTGTTGAATACATTGGTGACGATTATCATGGCGGTTCTAAATAAAGTTAAACACAATAATTTACAACTTGAAGTTCGATTAATGTCAAAAGAATTGTTGAAATACCTCATGGTATTCTCTCCTCATCAGCTTGAACGTTCTCGCAACGGAGACTTTACACACGAATACATTAACATGAATTATGAAGATTAAATTTGGCGGCAATTTCCGCTGACCAGTAACGCTAGATGCTACACCGCCCCCGAAAGGGAAACCTAAGAACTTTACAATTAACTCAAACTTGTAATCTAGCGTACAGTACAATGAAATATTTAGTGTCTAATGTTCATTGCTCATCTGAAGCTTCTAACAAGCAAAGTTTTCGAATGTTCTTCTTGTACGTGCCCTTGGCTGTGCGCACTTGTACATATCGAACCAATCCTTTGTCATCGGGAAATGTTTCAACGTTTCACTGGCCGCCTGTTTGTCCGGCATGACCTGTCTGTTTCTTCAATGGAAACAGTTCAATCTTTCTGTTAATTTTCACAGAGAATCATAAAATACAGTGTTTAACTTACAGTTTGATCAAACATCTCATTTCAATCGCCCTGTCCTCCGTCTTTTATGAATCCATGCTTAAATTTCTCTTGAAAATACAGAATTGGCAAAACAGCAAGCAGATCTCATCTATGCGAATGATTCGTTCTTTTTTCTGTTTTGGAGTCCAAACCATGGCTGTAATATTTTCAATTCCATGCCTTCGGTGTATTTCCAAAGTCTTCAAGTTAGATAAGTGGTAGGCGAAGCTGGAAACTTGCAGTCCAAGTAAGATAATATTATCAGTCTCTTCGCATTGCTAGGCGGACTTGCATGAAAGGCCAGTTTTTCGGTTTAAAAGTTGAATTTCGAAATATCTTGAGTTCAGAAAAAAACGATTCCTCAATTATCCTCGAAGTTGTAAAAGCAAAAGTCCATTTTCATAAGCATTTTAAGTTAAATCAGCAAAGATAAACTTGAATTTGATCACATTTTCGCGGTATTTAGCCGAACTTTAGTGAAGTAAACACTGATTGTCATTTGATAAAATTACTTCTGCAATTCGTCATTGAGGTTTTCGGCGGTAAAATAACTAATTCACTGAATGAGGTTTTATTGATGTTCTTTTATTTCTTATAGCAGAGCACCATACCTAAGAAAAAATGGTAACCCATCCATGCCAGTTGATTTTTCATTGGCATACAGGGAGCCCAACGGCTGTACGTCCGTCCGTACGTCCGTACGTGTACATCGCGATGCCGATTGGCTGATTGCTTTTTGGCGCCAATTTGACGCGCGCGTGCCGACACTTTGAAAACTGAACATTTACAAGTTTAATTTCCTTGCAGTTTTAACTTGCAAAAATTGAAAATTTTATTCTGGAAACCTCCTGAAGAACCTCGTAAAAAATAGCTATTTTCATGATCATTAATCTGTGCCAATCTTGACGGGTTAAAGCAAAAAAAACCCGTACGTTTGGATTTTTTTTCGAGCCCGGTGTCGTTCTCATAAACTGCTCGAAAGACGAAGGGCACAGAGAACATTTTCAAAGTTGGACGACTTTTTAGTTGGATTCCGCAATAGCTTCAAAAAACTTCTCATAATGAATGAGTCACTGAGGATCGTGTATTCTTCGTTTCGTGAATATGCCTTCAGTATAGCTACTTAGTAATCTAGCCAAAATTTTAAATCATGAATCGTCTGCATTGAGCGTACGTGAAACAACGATCGACTATTCTTCCCTGTGTATTGTTATTCATGAGTATGATAATGAGGTATGGGGAATCGCTCTGGCCTTCCCCAACTCGACATCCTACTTCATTCAAGGTCACTGATCATAACTACCCCTACAATCCAATAGAAGCACACTTATTTTAAATGCCGGAATGAATGCTTTATTGTAAAATACATTGCAACCAGAGAGCTGATCGTGAACTGCGTATTAACTACATTGATAAATGTAGATTCCATTAGATTCCACTTAGATTCCATGTTCTCTTCCCAATCCTTATCCTTATTACTCCAAACAAACAATACACAAGCAAGTGAAATGGCCTTTACTTATATACCATAAGCCAAGCAATGCCTTGGGGATGTATACTATGAACGCACCCGGATATTTCTCGATTTTCTTTTTTGTTGCTGTTGTTTTTGCTCACTTGTCAATTGATCAGCCACACCTTTACACAAGATAAGCCAGTCTCGCATCGTGGTCCTTTGGCCCTCCTGATCGGGAACCCCTTTCACCAATCACATGTCCACAGAAATGTTCCATGACTTGTTGGCTCTCTTTCAGTTCCCACGTCACATGCTGATCGACATTAATCTTTTATGGTTTAGACCGAAGGCAGCATTATTAAGTAAGGGGTTCTCGATCAGGAGAGAGCAACCTCAAAACGCCTGCAAGCAGTACGTCTACTGGTCACCGAGATTTGCGGCAAACCAACAGGGGTTACTCGCCCTAATCAGGGACAGGAAAAATGGGGTTTCGAACATCAATTCAAGCAACCGTTCAGCCTCACAGGCACAATTCATAGTGATACAACTTCAGCCTTACAGAGGCACAATTCAGAGATAACTTTTGGGCCTCACAGGCACAATTAGTATAACTGTTCAGCCACACAGGCAGATACTATAACTTTTCAGTCACACAGGCACAATTGGTATAACTTTTCTGCCTCACAGGCACAATTCATATAACTTTTCAGCCACACAGGCACAATTCATATAACTTTTCAGCCACACAGGCTCAGTTCATATAACGTTTCAGCCACACAGGCTCAGTTCATATAACTTTTCAGCCACACAGGCACAGTTCATATAACTTTTCAGCCACACAGGCACAATTCAAATAACTTTTCAGCCTAGCTCACAGGCACAATTGATATAACTTTTCAGCCACACAGGCACCAATTCATATAACTTTTCAGCCTCACAGGCACAATTTATATAACTTTTCAGCCTTACAGGCATAATTTTTGCAAAAACTTCAGACACACAGGCGCAATAGGACAAAAATTTCGCTGATACAGGCACAATTGATACAACTTTTCCGCCCGGCTCCCAGGCACAATTGGTACGAAATTTTATATGGGCACATTTTACAAAATCTTACTCGCATACTACAGGCATAACGCTCAAAATTCTCTGTAGTTCTCAGCCGCAAGGGCACTCATGGACCTAGTTCGCATCCACGTGGAAATTTTTGCGACGCCTAAAGCCACCTGGCGAACAAACCACAAAATATCGTCAAAATGACTACTCCATATGCAAGAAAACAAACCTTATACCAAGGATTTCCGTGAAACCATTCAAAGCCACGTGAAACTCCAATGGACCAGGCCAACTCCTCTCAACTCGGCACCAACCGTTAGCTTACGTCGTCCAGAACCTCCACGACCTTATTCAATGGCTTTCTTGAAATACAACCGGCCTTGAGATCACTTGGACCATTTCTTTAGTTGTTAAGCGATGAACTCTTGCTCAAAATCCGCTATCTTCCAGCGAGTAAGTCGGGTTCCGAGGACCAAACATTTCGCCAACCGTTCTTGGTCGCAACTCGAATGAACTGCATTAATTACAAGAATTGTTCTCATTTATATGCAATCCCCAGGGACCATATTACCAATTCAAATGGACTTGGAATATTACACTATGTTTGCTCTAAGATTACAAAATTATTCAAATAAATCTAATTTAATGTATAATTAAATACAGTTCATGAAAAATAAACCTGAAAGCAAAAGCACACACATGCAAGTTCTTTGTCACAAAATCAAAATTTCAAGATTTCATTGGGATTCTGCAAACCTTGCGTGACACCGTAAAATTTCAAACTTTAAAACAACAAATACAAGATCAGTACGCCTCAATCGAGAGGTAGTAAAAGTTTCCAAAACTCTATATAGATATCCCCAAGGACACACAAAGGCTCCATTCATGAAGAAAGGTAAATTTAATTTGAATATTTCTATCGAAAATATTTAATTGAATAAAACCCAGTTCACTCACCCAGACTTATACCTACTGTAGAGTAAACACGTCGAGGTTTCAAGCCTAATCAACAGTGAAATTAATGGCAGGAATGCAAAGAAATATAGGAAATTTGGAAAAAAAAATCTTTTGTATTTTAAAATGCCAACTAGTCTAAAACCAACAATAGTCAGTGCGATCGACAAATGCCGTGATCCAAACTACAAACCGTCCGGATGGAAATTCTCAACAAACATTGCAGAAATCTGCAAAATCATAAATCGAAAAGAACTTGTGTACATCGCTGAAAACTACATCTGGCTGTGTAGGCAAAATAGCACAAGATTATTTTATTCAAAGTGGTATAAAGTCTATAAACTCACCCGTGTAATCAAGCTCTCAATGTGTGACCGGATCCGCTCATGGGTGTTCAACACATCCACCAAACCCCAGCGCATGCACTCAGTCTTCCTTTTTAATTTGAAATTGTCATTTATTAAACTAAATACAAAAGAGCTACTTATAATGCAAGACAATATTCGTATGCAAATTATCCTAAGGTACTTAAATTCAATCGTTGACTTAAATAAATAATTAAATATAAAGCTAGAATAGGCATAAATAGATAAGTAGCTAAATGTGAATTAAGGCTACTAAATATAGTTTCTATTAAATATAAAGCTTTCTAAAAATTTAGTGTTAGATAATTTTTTTACAAGTCTTTAGTTCTTTACTTAACTGCCCTGGTTTACGTTATTTTCTCTCTTGAGACTTTTTTCTTAGCTTTTTCCTGTACAGTATCGTTTTCGTCAAACCTTTGTCTTCACTTTGTTATCGTAGCAGATTCGCTTCTTTGCCTTCACTCTGTCCTCGGACTTGTTCCTTGGAGTTAACGAGCGGGCTTTTTGTCTTTGTGCTGTAATTCTTTTGGGTGTTAATTCACTCCTTACTTCAACAAGTTGTGTACTATGTTCTGTAACTCTGAATAAGTTTGCTTCTTCACTTAACAAATTCTCCTCCAGTATAGTGGGACTCTGAGTGAGTCTGCTCCACCGCAAATTTCGTCTCTTGCTTCAAAGCTCAACTAAAACTGTGCTCTCTCGTTCTTGCGAACGGTGTTTGTGATGAGAGCGTGTGGGCAGAACGGACACAGTGCGTATATATATAAATACAATACAACACAACACAAAACATACAAACGTGCTTAAGACTAACAATAATGGTTAATTATGATACATAGATTTCTAATTTAAATAATGAAATAACTTAGGCACAATGCAAAACTGTCACACTCAATCGGTTAGGAGGAGCAAGGATGGCACAGTTGGTTAGTGCGCGGCCTTCAGTGCGAGAGGTCCAGAGTTAGATCCCCAGTGACTTCACATCTTTGTTTCGACTTCTTTCCTTTCCATATATCTTTAATTAGCTGTAAATACCCTTAAAACGGAGCACTGATGGACAGAGGGGGTAGAGGGCGCACCTTCGAACGCTTGATACATGAGCCTCTGGCTCGGGAGATCTGGGCAACCACTCCCCGCGATTTCGAAGTAAAACATTAGCCTTTGCCTTTTTTGCCTTTTTTTGTTAGTAATGCCCATGCTTGCACGGATTCTTTCAGTTCGTTCAGAATTTCTTCGTAAACCCGATGTTTATAAATAAAAACTTGCAAAAACTTTCACTCAAGCAAAAATATTCATATAATAATCGCAACTATTGGCTATAAATGGCAAATATTTCTAAAAATACATCACAAAATGAAACAACTAGCGTTGGGTTTCCAGTCTCTTTCGGGATATCTTCGTAAACGCCATATTTATCGAAAAATGTGCAACACAGTTCACGTAGATGAAGATAGTTTTATAAGAAGAGCAATAATGGATAATGAAAAGACGATATTTCTTGGAGTGAATTAAATTTCAATCATTAAAATTGACTAAACTGAATAAGTAAGCCTCGAGTCAATTCCCAATGCCTGCCGAATATATCACTTCGTGTCAACTTTGGCAAACCCGAATTACACATACACACATACAAACACATGTCACACTCGATGACATTATGGTCACGGCTTGGTAACCAAGCCTGTAACCACAAAAACAAGATGGCACAATATAGTGAAGACAGACAAATCAAGATATGCTGTTATGTAATACCCAGGATGTTGTAAAGGGTGAATTACTTGTATCAATGAAATAAGATTTTGGAGATTTTTGTTTTCTATTTCTGAGAATGATGAGCCACTACAAAGTCAATTATGAAATCTGACAGTGAATCTGAATATTAACTAAATATACTGTAAATATAAAGGTCAGTCACTGACCTATCAAGCCCATACAATATAGTACAAACCAAAACAAATGCTTTTAAAATAATCTTCATTTAAACTTTTTGAAGCCCTTTACAATTGGGCAAGTACCATGCCACAAAAAGCCCAATTCATTTGAATCAAGAACATGTATATAAAATATTAAAATTGAAATGGGAGTTCTGCTATTAGGTAGTAGTTGTTTTGAGTTGTTTTACAATTTCATCTTAAGTCATTATTAGTGTGACCTTGAAGAGATATTTCCTTTTTTCGTATAAAGAAAACTATTTATCTGTGTCATTCTACTCTACATAGTACTAAAACAAGATGCCACATGCACAATACTGTCAAGACAGAAAAATCTAAATATAATGTTCTGCAGTGTCCAGTTAAATTGAACGATGTCCAAATGGTTCGATCAGTATTCATGTGAAGCAAATCAGTTTCACGAATTTTTTGCATTCTATCTCTGAGAACTAGACGCACTCGTGCGTTCACTCGTGCCCAAGGTGAGGCCCTGTTTAAAGGAGAGGTCTTAATAACCCTCTTAATTTTGCCCGAACTGTCCCACTTAGATCCACTTTATCAATTTACCATGCCATATAAATAGTCTACCGTGACGGCCAAATTATTTACATTTTCAGACATGTTCAAGTTGATCAAACCAAAGATAAATAGAATTCAACCACATAGAGTGTTCAATCTCTCATTCTATTCTATCGATCTGAAGTACTGACACAAACGCTCAGCCTCAATAACTGTACGTTTGTGTACAATCAACCTGGGTGACGACTTTGACCCCAGCCTTTTAATTTACTTTGATAAGAATCCTACTTTGATAAGCCCTACTTATCTTCCAGAGCTCCGTGACAGATTTTGCCAATCCGCCTTGACCCCACATTCCAAAAGTCTTGTTTTCTTTAAGACCTCGTAAAATTCAAGCGAATATCTTGTTCTTTAAGTTGATTTTATTACTCGTGCCCAGGCCTTTAGGCCGGGAACGAGTTATAATCTGCAAATGTTTTTTTTTTCCTCTCTGGTTGCCGCCAGAAGAGGCCTTTCTTGCGCAATTGGTCACGTGTTAAAGCCCCCGATTGGTTAAGAGCGTAAGAAACAATGCCCTTCATTCATCACCTTTGAGCGAGTGCGAACTCTTCGAAGGTCTTCGAAGTGAACGCCAGTCAGGAACTTTAGGAATGCAAGATGGCGGACAGCCCCAAAAACAGCTTTCAGAGACAGGCTTTTCCAGCAGTGAGACAATAGAAAATGGAGCTCTTAACTCGAGATATACCTAGACACTTATAAGAACTTCAGAATGGGCTGTTATTTTGAGCTTGATCTCCAATACTTTGACCAAATATCGAACTCTTAATGGAGTACTCGAAAATGAAGTTCTCCCGACTCAGAGCAATTCCTTTGAGCTGGAAATCTACGAATTTCTCACCCAACATGTTGCTAAACGAACGCATATAGAGGCAAGTCAATTATATTTTTCATTCAAGCATTCAAGAAATCTTGAGAGGTTTTTGTATTGAATTTCAATTCTGGCCAGGCAATTTATTTATATATTTTCATGGAACCCAGGCTCTATTTGACCTGATGCGTTTGGTCACGTAATGGATAAAACATCTGAAACATGCATGAACGAAAAAATACACGATTTGTTATTGTGTCAAAAATGTCGTTGTAGAAGTCTTTACAGCAAACAATTGAGATATATAGTGAAATAAAAAGTTGAATAAACTGGTATATTTTTGCATGTTGGAGATATCTAATACCGATGCAAGATAATAGAAGGACAAAGGCAAACACTAATAGCTGCTGACAGACAAATTGACTAATCAGATATTCTTTCAAAAGGTCAAAAAGGGTCTTTTATTATGTTACGGTTAAGTGAAGAATGCGTGAAACGCCTCGGAGAAGAGTACGAACGCGGCCGGTCATTGAAGCCTCTCCTAAAAGGGGCTCCCAGGGCACGAGTGAACGCACGTGTGCGTCTAGTTTCACTTATCGTCTGAATTGTTTGTCGTAAAGGCTCTACAACCGACTCACTAACATAGTAACTACTCATCTACATTTTTCTTTCATATTTTAATATGAAAACATAAAACACGCATACTATCCGATCATCAGAGCACGTAAAACACAGAACTTCAGTCTCCTTCGTTTTCGATATTCAAATTTAGTACAAAAACTACTGGCCCCATTAGCTCTCATAACTGTTTGACGCACGGGAAATATACAATTGACTTCCCTCTATTGCTGTTCGTTTAGCAACATATGCAGTGAGAACTGTGAGAGGCACTCTGCTTTGGTGATAAGAGCTCGCCAATTCTGGCTTACATCTGATGCTTGAGACGGGGAAAGTGTACGACTTGAAGAAGTCCTTTATAATTCATTTTTTGGTCGCAGAATCGGAGACCGAGTTCAAAATAGCTGTCCATTCTAACGCTCTTTTAATGGAGTTGGATATGCCTCGAGTAAAAAGCTCGACTTTGGTTTTTTTACTGCTCCAAGGGCCTGTTTTTAAAGCTGTACTCCAGCCATTGTTCATGCACCATTAAATCCTGCCCAAGTCTTTATTCCCCAGCTTCGAGGAGCTCACGCCTCCTAGAGGACTGATGGATGAAGGACATTGTTTTTACGTTCTTAACCAATCAGAGGTGCCTTAGAACGAACCAATTAGAACTAGACGCACACGTGCGTTCACTCGTGCCCTGGGAGCGCCTTTTAGGAGAGGCTCCAATGACCGGCCCCGTTCGTACTCTTTCCCGAGCCGTTTCACGCATTCTTCACTTAACCGTAACATAACTAGACGCACACGTGCGTTCACTCATGCCCTGGGAGCCCCTTTTAGGAGAGGCTTCAATGACCGGCCCCGTTCGTACTCTTCCCCGAGCCGTTTCACGCATTCTTCACTTAACCGTAACATAACTAGACGCACACGTGCGTTCACTCATGCCCTGGGAGCCCCTTTTAGGAGAGGCTTCAATGACCGGCCCCGTTCGTACTCTTTCCCGAGCCGTTTCACGCATTCTTCACTTAACCGTAACATAACTAGACGCACACGTGCGTTCACTCATGCCCTGGGAGCCCCTTTTAGGAGAGGCTTCAATGACCGGCCCCATTCGTACTCTTCCCCGAGCCGTTTCACGCATTCTTCACTTAACTGTAACATAATAAAGACCTTTTTAACCTTTTTAAAGAATATCTGATTAGTCAATTTGTCTGTCAGCAGCTATTAGTGTTTGCCTTTGTCCTTCTATTATCTTGAATCGGTATTAAATATCTCCAACATGCAAAAATATACCAGTTTATTCAACTTTTTATTTCACTATATATCTCAATTGTTTGCTGTAAAGACTTCTACAACAACGTTTTTGACACAATAACAAATCGTGTATTTTTTCGTTCATGCATGTTTCAGATGTTTTATCCATTACGTGACCAAACGCATCAGGTCAAATAGAGCCTTGATTCCATGAAAATATATAAATAAACTGTGTGTAACTTCGGTGTTAAAATTCAGTATAAAAACCTCTCAAAATCTCTTGAATGCTTGAATGAGAAATATAATTGACTTGCCTCTATATGCGTTCGTTTAGCAACATGTAGGGTGAGAATTTCGTAGATTTGCAGCTCAAAGGAATCACTTCTTCAGATCGCATCGCGAGAGCTTCGGTTTCAAGTACTCCATTGAGAGTTCGATCTTTGGTCAAAGTATTGGAGATGAAGCTCACAATAACAGCCCATTCTGAAGCTTTTATAAGTATATAGGTATATCTCGAGTTAAAAGCTCCAAATTACATTGTTCTACTGCAGAAAAAGCCTGTCTCTGAAAGCTATTTTTTTTGTAGTCGGCCATCTTGCATTCCTAAAGCTCCTGGCGTTCACTACAAATAGTTGCACGCGCTTAAAGGTGATGAATGAAGGGCATTGTTTTTTATGTTTTTAACCAATCAGAAGTGCCTCAGAACGAACCAATCAGAATTAGCTGAGGACGAAAAGAGAAAAAAAAATGCAATTTATTACTCGTTCCCGGCCTAAAGGCCTGGGCACGAGTAAAAAAGACCTTTTTTGACCTTTTTAAAGAATATCTGATCAGCCAATTTGTCTGTCAGCAGCTATTAGTGTTTGCCTTTGTCCTTCTTTTATCATGCATGGGTATTAGATATCTCCAACATGCAAAAATATACCAGTTTATTTAACTTTTTATTTCACTATATATCTCAATAGACCATTTCACGGATACCGTAGCTCAACCTCAGCCTCGTCACAGTGCAATATATTCTTTTGAAATATAGTACAGCCCGTGGAATTTTGATGTGCTTTCATTGTCCGTTGATGTGTAAATTCCTTACATTACCGTGGAATGTACATAATATTCTAAAGAATAATTACACAGTGACGAGGCTGAGGTTGAGCTACGGTATCCGTGAAATTGTCTATTGTTTGCTGTAAAGACTTCTACAACGACGTTTTTGACACAATAACAAATCGTGTATTTTTTCGTTCATGTTTCAGATGTTTTATCCATTACGTGACCAACAAGGTCAATTGAACCTAGCCGTTCCATGCAATGGTCTGGTCTTAACATTCAGTACAAAAACCTCTCAAGATCTCTTGAATGATTGAATGAGGAATATAATTGACTTGCTTCTATGTATGTTTGTTTAGCAACATGTAGGATGAGAAATTCGTAGATTCCCAGCTCATAGGAAATAGTCTTTATCGCGAGGGCCTCCTTTCTAGTACTCCATTTAGAGTTCGATATTTGGTCAAAGTATTGGAGATGAAGCTCAAACTAACAGCCCATTCTGAAACTCTTATAAGTTATATCTCGAGTTAAAAGCTCCAAATTACATTGTTCTACTGCAGGAAAAGCCTGTCTCTGAAAGCTTTTTTTTTTTGTAGTCGTTTATCTTGCATTCCTAAAGTTCCTGCCTTGCGTTCGCAGTCGCTCAACGGTGATAACCAATCAGAAGTTCCTCAGGACGAACACAGAAAAAAAACATTTGAAGTTTATAACTCGTTCCCGGCCATAGGCCTGGGCACGAGTAAATAGCTGAGGACGATAAGAGACAGAGAGAAAAAAAACGTTTGCATTTTATAACTCGTTCCCGGCCTAAAGGCCTGGGCAAAAATTTCCTATGAGCTGGAAATCTATGAATTTCTCATCCTACATGTTGCTAAACGCACTGTGCCAAAAGGCAAATATTCAAGAGTATTCAGAAAAAGAATATGGCTTCTTGACTTGGAGTATTCTAGGATATTCGAGACGGATGATATACGTGACGTATTCTAGTAGTATACAACCTGAATTCTTGCGCATTCTTTGCATAACATTTATCTCTAGAGTATTCGGACTCGAATATGTGAAGTATGAATGCACAGGGGTTTTCAACTAGAATACTCCAGATATCCCCAAAATAATATTTCTTCGTGACTTCGAAAAATACTTTCTGCAGTTTGAATATTCACGCATATTTTTCGTACAAGATATTTCTACGGTATGAAGATTTTCATATCTGAAGTATGAATATTACTGGAATCTTCAACTAATATTCATTTATTTCTGAGTGATGAAAAGTGTGATACATCATGCAGTCTACATTCTAAACTTGATGTCTAAACACCAATATTTTGATACAATAAACATTTTTCAATAAGTAGAGTACACACACGCTGAATTCTTACGCATACTTTGCATAACAATTTATTTCTAGAGTATTCGGACTCCAGTATGTGAAGTATGAATGCACAGGGATTTTCAAATAGAATACTTCAGATAATCCCAAAAATAATATTTCTTTGTGACTTTGAATAATACTTTCTGCGGTTTGAATATTTACGCATACTTTTCGTGCAAGATAGAGTCGTTTTCGTATGAGTGGGAAACTTACCGCGCCGTACCGTGACCGTGTCAGTGCCGTAATGTCTATAAAAACATTCGAAATTCATGCCGTAACCGTATCGTATCGTAACCGTACAGTGTTCCCACTCATACGAAAACGACTCTATTTCTACCGTATGAGGATTTTCATATTTGAAGTGTGAATATTACTGGAATCTTCGAATAGTATTCATTTATTTCTGAGTGATCAAAAATGTGATACATCATCATGCATAAATACTACTGGCATAATAAGAAGTCGATTTTCTTTAACATGTCCAATAAATCATTCAAGTGGGTGTTATCAATTTATTGTAAACTTTTGGTGTTTGTACTCTTTTTATTGTTGTGAGATGGTTTGCTGAAAGCATTTGGTCACGAGTCGTTTCAAGGTTACTGGCCGTTTAATCTGATATCTGTTGATTGCGATTTTCTGATAAACAAAATTCGCTTTTTCGTTGTTCTGTCTAACCAAAAATGTTGATTTCAATTAATCGAAATGAACAAATAGTACAAATGTGAGGCTTTTTCAATTGCAAGTTCCTGTGATTTTTTTAATGAACAAACAGATATTCCAATACATTCAGGTTCAATTTTATCCAATAATGCACACACATGGATAAATCCTGCCAGCCTGACTCAATTATGCACTGAAACCAGCCTGAAGATCTCACTAAGTGGCACTCACCGGGTAGTGCAAAATCATAAAGCTCGGGCAAACATTTATACACAAAGACATTACATGAATAAAATTGACAAAAAATATATATAAATCTCAAAGTGCAAGTCACAAAATTGAATTATAACAAAATAAAAGCAATTTTGTTGATGGCCAGATATTCTAATAATTTTAGACTAAATTTATGTGATAATACTCACACATGAATAAATATTGTCACTTGACAAATTGTGACAAAATTTTTGAAATTGTCAGTTTTTAAAAATGGTCTTATGTACCATTCAAGTGAAAATTTACTCTGCTGTTGATTTTAAGTAATCAAGTCATTTCTGGGTGAATTATTTACAAAAACCATGGATTTAATCATATAAATAACAACTCTTGGTCATTCCACTTCCAATAAGCAGTTTCATTTACACCTGTTGAGAGATAATACAATCTATAGTCACTCTTCTGTGTCAAACATTAAATTTTGTCAAGATTTCATGATAGGGTCATTTCATAGTATTTGTGGACAAAAAAGTTAATGTTCACACACAATATTAAATTACTTTTCAAAGAAGCTGAATAATCAAATGATAAAGTCCTGATTGTTTTTCTATTTTTTTTAATGTACATGTAGATATTACAAAAATGTTGCCTGTGCTGGTGGACATGAAGCACTCATTCCCTCTAACAGTGACATCATAGAAATGTTCGGGAAAATTGTTTCATCAGGAAACAAGGTTTCAAACAAAATAATTTAGATAAGCTTATCTATCATTTCAACGAAAGTCATTTAAATTGGCTTATTTATCATGAAAGAGTCTTATTTTCAAGTTTTGCATGGTATTTGATGGTGTAATAGGTCATGGACAGAATTTCCCTTTAGTAACTTCCTAATATATGACACGTGCTTTAAATTGATTAGGTCACAAATCACAAAGATGAATTAAAACCAACCTTGTCTTCTGTGACTTTATAAAGTCAGGTAAATATGGAACATTATTATGCTTGATATATCATAACTTTGCAGAGTTCTTGAGGTTTATTTTAAGATTAAAAAATGTCACTTTCTCTGTTCCCCTCTGTAATGTTGAACATTTTTTATTCTCATCAAAGCATCAATGTTTGGATTCTTTTAGATCCAGTATGTCTGGATACCAATACCATAATGTCAACAAAACAATAGTAATATATTTCATAATAAAAAGCTACAAGTACACTGCATAGTTGGATTTTTTTGTACTCCCCTCTGTAACTTTCAAAACACTTTGAAATGACACTACAATACTACAATATTATGCAAAACATGTTAACCAACATAAATCACATTTGCAGTTTTAAAAAATATGAAAAAATATAATTACCAGCATTGCTGTTGCAGTTGGTAATTCTTCATGTAGCTGTGGTAGTTTCAGTTCATCTCCTTTATATCTTCCTGGTATAGATTTTTTCTCTCCTCTTACCCTAGTGCAGCATTTCCTTATGTAGTCAATGCATGGAAATCCTTTTGAAATTTTATGTTGCAAGAGCATGTTTCTTTTAATGCTATGAAGAGACCTTTTATTATTAATTCTTTTTTCCTCTTCTTCTTCTTCTTCTTCTTCTTCTTCTTTTTCTTAACTATGCTTCACATGATATATTTGTACATTCTGGAATAATGGTTGCTTTGTAATCCTAAAAACCAAGCAAATGTTTGAAAATTTGAATGCAAAGAGTTAGTTATATAATTGGTTATGAATTTGGACATGTTTTTAATAACGAATAAAACAACGCAGGTTGTAAAATACAAGTAAGACTCATTGTTTGATATGGATAATCATTGTCTAGTACAACAACATATTATTTATGCTTGATCAACAACATAGAATCCAAAGCAGTTTACAGTACCAGAAACACATAAGGGAGTTGAAACGTGTAGCAACGGTACATTTCTTTGGTTCCATGCTCCGGAATATTCAAATGAGCAAAACAAGCGTTTTTTGACCATATTTGGTAATGATGTGACCTTAAAAAATGGCGGAACAATTTCCCCATCTACATGTTGCTCACTTTCCAGCAGCTTATAGTGATCAAATCATGTTCCAAACGAAACAGAATTTTATTTTAAGGTAACTGACTAAATTGTGAAGACTCGGAGCCCATGCCAGGGCAATGTTCTGGTAAGGAAACGCTTGAATCGTAACCTCGAATGTGAAGTAATTTTATAGAGATTTTATACTTGTAAACAGACAGTCATTATTTAAAAAATTCAAATAAATAGAAGCGCTTAGGTAGAAACTAAATACGTTGTTTATTTATTTGTTCTGAATGTGGTTTAAAGTAGCTGAAAGAGCGATAAAATGCAGTTTGTAAATCCACTTACTGTTTGCCTTGAGAACTCAACATTTTGAGCTGATCGAAAGCTTTCTTTTCAGAGTTGCACTTTAGGATGTCCAAAGTCATAAAAAATGCAAAATATACTTTAATAATGACCGAAAAATTACAAATAAAAGCTACAAAAGATATTTTTGGCCAAGTTTTCATTTTCCAAATATGGTCAAAAAGCGCCTTTGCCTCATTTGCATAATTTGAATATTCCGGAGCATGGAACCGTTGTTACACGTTTCAACTCCCTTATGTGTTTCTGACAGTACTTTGTTTAGCAAACATAGTAAAAGCAACAAAAATATTAATAATTAAAATAGTTAGAAGCACAATTAATTGTGTCCCTTTGGATAATAAAAGGAACAGCTTCCAAATCCAGTCAGTTTTGACCATGTTGACCTACTACTGTGCAAAATTGGCGCCAAAATTTACGTTCCCTTCAAAGTCGATTTAAAAAGTCTTAATCGAGGAATACCTCACGAAAAGTATCTTTATCTTACGTACGTTTGTTTTATCTTGTTGACTTGTGTCCTTTGAGCTGTTTTTAGGTCAAAAATCAAAAGAAAGAGGTCCAAAATGCATAGACAACTTTACAAACACCTTTGTCTTTTCGATGAATTGATAATTGGCCAGCGAAATGTTGAGTCAGCGGTCAATGCACAGGAATCCCGTGCATTTCTCACAATAAACCAATGAAAGCACGGTATTTGATCACGTGCGTGATTTGAATAGTAGGCGGTCATTCAGTGTGTAATAAATGAGATTAAACATTCACCTCGTTGAAAGGCTAGTAAAGACAAATCCGCTGACATAAGTTCAGGGGCTTACCACAGGAACCCCGAATATAAATTTCAACAAAAGTTAGTAACTTAAACTATTAATTGTCACTACACAGTGAACGTACGGTTGAAGTACGATCGAGGAGATAGCGAATATGTTCTACAAAATCCTATATTTTGAGCCTAAAATATGGCCTACATTATTCTCAAATCGAGGAGGAAATATAGAGAAAGCTTTAATACATTGTTTGAAAGAAGAACAAGCTTCATCAGAGTAGAAATAGTTATTCTTACAAGGGCGACAATCGAAGGACGCCGAAGTCTCTGGTAAGTTGAATATTTTGATAAGCAATTATTAGTATTGACCGAGTTTATCGTACGAGAAGTCAATTTTAAACCTTCTTATAGGGAAGAAGAAGGTCATAAAAGAGACTCCTTTTAGGATAGCCATATTTTGTTTTCACTATGACGGGAATATGATTGTTCTTTCGAGTAAATCAGTTCGGGTCATAAGCTTGTACGTACATTGACTTGTGATTATGCTTTTAGATGAAAAGATTTTAAGATACTTTTATATCTTTTTAGTTAAACTGGAGAATCTTGGATTGCGACTTCAGCGAAGCGGCCAAAATGCTCCAAGCTGAGAACCAGTGATCGATGTCCGTTTCTTTGAGGTACTTCATAGCGTACGTCGACTTGTCCTCTGGCTACATTGATTGCGAACAGTATATATATATATATAGTGTATATATAAAGGACACTATGAGACACGTTTATTAAGATATCAAGTAGTTAAATGATTCAAGTTAGTAGTCTATTATCTATTACTGTTCAAATGTTACCGCCATGTCAATTGATAAATCCTATACCGTATTTTAATAAAACACATTTCAATGCTATGAATTTGTTTGTTTATACTTGTATATTTTGTTTTTGTATGTATTTTGATGTAGTTATAGGCCTTTCAATATGGGTAAAATGCTTGAAAATCTCCCGTATTTCGATGGGATGTTGTGAAGAATACGTTGAGAATTCAAGAATATCTGTATTATACCAATGATATTCAGAGGGTAGTTCGACTAGAAGACGTCAGGGGTGTCTAGTATTCACGAATATTCGTAACATACGACTGATATTCGTAGGGTATTTCGGTAGGAAGAATTTGACAATGTCCAATATTCAAGAATATTCGAAGCATCAACTAAACGAATACAATAGTATACAAGAGTATCATACTTGTTACTTCAAGTATTCAGGGAAATTCCAATAGTATTCAAGTCCGAGTGATGCAACGTCATGCTAGAATCACTCGGAACGAATCCGGACAGAATTTCCATTTTCGTCCCGTATACTCTTGACTGACTTCACGTATAAATATACGCCGCGTATATTTATTTTTTATATTTTTATGGAACCAAGGCTCTATTTGACCTGATGCGTTTGCTCGCGTAATGGATAAAACATCTGAAACATGAACGAAAAAATACACGATTTGTTATTGTGTCAAAAACGCCGTTGTAAAAGTCTTTATAGCAAACAATTGAGATATATAGTGAAATAAAAAGTTGAATAAACTGGTATATTTTTGCATGTTGGAGATATCATGATAATAGAAGGACAAAGGCAAACACTAATAGCTGCTGACAGACAAATTGGCTAATCAGATATTCTTTAAAAAGGTCTAAAAAGGTCTTTATTATGTTACGGTTAGGTGAAGAATGCGCGAAACGGCTCGGGGAAGAGTACGAACGGGGCCGGTCATTGAAGCCTCTCCTAAAAGGGGCTCCCATGGCACGAGTCAACGCACGTATGCGTCTAGTTCTTATATAAAACATCCGAAACATGAACGAAAAAATACACGATTTGTTATTGTGTCAAAAACGCCGTTGTAGAAGTCTTTACAGCAAACAATTGAGATACATAGTGAAATATAAAGTTGAATAAACTGGTATATTCGCAAGTAATATTTTTGCATGACGGAGATATACAATATTCATGCATGATAATAGAAGGACAAAGGCAACCACTAATAGCTGCTGACGTACAGACAAATTGATTAATCAGATATTCTTTAGTTTAAGTTAGCCGATTCAAAAAAGGTCTTTATGTTACGGTTAACTATTTCCCGGAATGGTGTAGAATGCGTGAAACGGCTAGGAGAAGAGTACGAAAGGGGCCGGTCATTGGAGCCTCTCCTAAAGTGGGCTTCCGGGGCACGAGTGAACGCACGTGTGCGTCTAGTTATTATTTCGAAAGTTAACATAAGAAATTGTAATATAATGAATTAAATATAATAACATATTGCAACGTTTTCAAAGCATTACATGGAGTAATCAGTTGACACTGAACGACGAGAAGACGCAGACCACGAGTTTTTATATTCTAGGCTCGCAAAGCATGGTGGTAAGAAGTAATTTTGCATTGTGGGATAGCAAGAACAAAGAAATCTATTGGTTTTTTTGCTTTTTTGCGACACTCGCTAAGCATTGTGGTCGTATCCAAATCTCGATTTTAGCTAGCTACTGAAATAGGATCGCTGCCTTGCTCCGCTCGCTCAGGCTCGCTCCGCTGCGGCAACAATAACAATAATAGATCGCATAACGCGAAGAAACTAGGGGTCGGTTGGGGGTGGATCACAGCGCCCACCCCATTAGTACTCCATTTGGAGGCACAACAGCGTTGACCGATCGCGTCTTGCTCGACTTGCAGGTCTTGCGTACGTGCGCTTTCTAACTTGCGGACATGTCTCACTGCCTCTGACAACGACTCGGATTGTTCAATGAACAACCGTTCTCGCATATCATCACTAATGTCTACTCCCTGAATAAAATGATCAGTTGCCAACTCAATCTTAAAACTATAGTTAGCGTTTACAATAATCTCCATTAAGCAATCGCCACAGCTTTCTATATCTTCGTTGGAATTCTACACTCTAACCTTCAATTGACATTTATAATCCTCCCTCGCCTTTCCCGAGTCAAATCGCTGGTGAGTCGCGCTGTGAAATCTTCAAAACTCAGAGAGGCTTGGAGTTTCAACAATTCGACTGCTAGATAAGCAGGCTGGTCAAGTAATGTCAACAAATGCGCTCGGCGATCGCGTTGACTTATTTTGACTAAATCAGCATAACGAATAAATTGAGATAACCATGTTTTAAACGATTGACCTACAGAGAATACTCGAGGTGGCCTCACTTGTCTTGTGGCATTGCTTCTGTCTGTGCTTCGTTTTAGTACTTCGGTCAGAGCGTTTACCAAATCGCTGATTCCGGTTGCTGCTTCGTTTTGGTCACTTTGTTCTTTCTTCGTAACTCCTTCTGCTCCCTTTACTGGTTCTCCTTTATCTCCCATGGTTGTCGAACGATGTCCTTTCTCGCTGCCACCATGCAATGTAATATTTTATTCCAACTCTTTCTTGCTAAAACTACGAACTACCACAATAATCCGAAGTCATGTGTTCAAGGTCACTTCGGTCACGTGACTACAACTGAAAGCCACAATTACGTATTTCTGGTTATCTTCACAAGTTCATACAATTAACTGTATTTTTAGCAGAAGCTAGTTTATTGATTGGTGACGTGGCGTGTGCACTGAAGAACGATTTGACTGTATAACATTTCAATACTTTAGTTCGGGAGAACAAGAGTTGTTCAAGCTCATTTCGGCTGAAGGATCTGTTACAGGAGGATATTGTTGATTTCTTATCTTTCGTACACATACCTTCCACCCAAGTAAAATGGAGATAAATGCGGCACGGAAATCTTTGTTCATACATGCATTAACAAAGGGATTGTAGACTGAATTACTGTAGTGCATCCATTTGGCAACCTTGATAGTTTCGTCGTTAACACATGTTCGACAAAATGCATACACTAAGTTCAAAATGAAAAATGGTCCCCAGCTAACGATGAAAGCCCCCATAACAACAGCTAACGTTTTCGCGGCACGAACCTCAGAGGAAAGTAAAAACTTTTTGACGCCTCCGTTGACCATGAGCGCTATTTGTCGAGCTTGGTATCTTGCTGTTTGGAAAATCATTTTGTAACATAAGCACATGATAAACAACGGTATTACGAAACAGCTGATAACAATTATCAGCTCGAATAATGGAGGGGGATAGTTGAAAAGGAAATATTTTACAAGAGCCATTACAAATGCAAAAAACCATATTCCTAGAATGATAACAGTAGCTTTCATTGACGTCATTAGTTGATGGTAGCTCAGAGGAAAGGTGATGCACAGATAGCGTTCAATGCTGATTGCTGCCAGGTTGATTGTCGAAGCTACTCCGCACATGATATCCATACAGATCCATAATTTGTACACAAACATACTGTAGATCCAATGTGGTCCTGTTAATAAGTAGGCTGCCCAAATAGGCATTGAGAAAGAAGCAATAAATACATCAGCAACTGCTAAAGACACTACGAAGAAGTTTGTCACCGTTCGAAGTTTTTTGACTGTTTTGAAGGAAAGAATAACAAGTAGATTTCCAAGGAAAGAAATAACGAGGATTAGCAAAAGAAAAACAAAAGAAATCATTCCAATGTATCGGTTATATTCTGTGTTATGACTTGCAATTACAGTTTGATTAGAAATGTTAAAGGTATTGCCAGTATCTAAGCTGCTCTTTGACATTATCAATAGAAAACAATGCAATTCTTTCCAAACGTTTTCTGTAGTGGAGAGCTTGAAAATCGGAAAGGTTCGATTTGAACAGCGCGACGTAAGACCTGGTTATCCTCCCAATGTCTGGAACTGTTACTTGATTGAAGAAGAAATCAACAGTGCTGTTCTTGAACTTGCTTTAAGTCTGCAAAACAAAGATGATAACTGTGTTAAACCATATAGTGGATTAAGGAGGCTTCCTACTGCAATTTCTCTAGTGTTCGACCAGTCAACTTGAAACGGCTGTAGTTCTTAAATGAAAGCATAAATAAAGACTGAAGTTTTTAACGGTATGTGTTTTGTTTACATCGAGGTTACCATAGCGACGAAACGATGACGTAACCGTTTAAGATCCCAAGCAATTTTACGCGTTTTTCGACCTAAACTTTTAAAACGACAAACAAGGCGTTAATATTTAGGACTTTGCCTAGCAGCATACGATTTTTGGAGACCTTCGTTTAAGCGGATTTTGAATTATTTGAGGCGAAATATATGGATGAATAAGAGAATGATTGATATTCATAAGAGTGTGTAATGGAACAAATTGTCTCAGCCTTGAAATAATATCAATTGTTTTGCTTATCTTTAAAGCTATATAATCTATGTGAAATTTCCACGTGAGATTGGCGTCCATGAATACACCAAGAATTTGACGTGATCTTTTTTTTCAAGTGGTAATATTTTATTGGTGGAAGCATGAGGAATTTTAATGTTTGGGATGTAATTCATTTTATTTTGCTGTAGGTGAAAGATTACAAAATTTGATTTCTTAATGTTTAGTGTTAGTTTGTTGGCAAGTAGCCAATCACATACATTTCTTAGTTCTTCATTAGCAATCTTTTCAAGGGATTTTAGACTTTTGTTTGCGTAAAGCAGATTTGTATTATCTGCAAACAGAAAGAATTGAAATTTATCTGATGAGGAGCAAATATCATTAATATAAATTAAGAATAACAAAGACCCTAAAACAGATCCTTGCGGAACGCCGCACAGAGTATTTTCCTTAATTGATATCATTCCGTCTACTTCTGTCGTTTGATTTCTCCGTGAAAGATAAGAGAACCAGTCATTAGTGATTCCTCGTATCCCGTAGTGATTTTAATTACTGAGTAATATTTTATGATTAACAGTATCGGATGCTTTCTGTAAATCGATAAATATACCACATGAAAATAATTTTTCATCCATATTTGATTGAATTTTGTTAATGATATCCAGTAGTGCGTGTTGTGTAGAATGCTTCTCACGAAAACCATATTGCGATAACACTAGTATGTTAATTCGTCAATAAACTTTTTTAATCTATTGAATGTTAACTTTTCAAAAATTCGGTTTATATTAGAAAGCAAAGAGATAGGTCTATAATTCTCTGGATCTTCTTCATCCTCGTTTTTATAAATAGAAATAGAAAAGTTTTTTGCATATTTCAATTTACATGGATATATCCCAGTTTGTATGGATTTGTTCATGATATCTGCCAATGATTGATATATAATTGATTTTGCACATTTAAGAACAGGTACAGGGTAGGAGTAAAGGCCACGAGCCTTATTAAAGGGTATTAAAGATATTTCTATCTCTATTTCTGCAGCGGTTACCGGAATAAAATAAAATGAGTTAAGTTCGTACTTTTTTTACTTCCATGAAGTGCCTTTTGTGTAATCCTTAGCCTTTAGTAGCAATTTCAAGTCATAATTCAGTGGGTTTTTTTTCAATGAATAACATGCGTACTTTCATATGGAGCATTACATCAGATCACTGTAGCGTGCATGACGGCCAAAACCTGAATTAATTGCTGAAGATGCATGATTAGCTGATAAATACTAAACGCTTTTCGGAGCAACATTGTTTTCCTGTATTGCGTGATGTTGCATCAGACTCATTGTACGTTGCATTACGGTCAAAGATGCCGCATTGTCTACCGTATTCGACGCTATAGATCAAACGATTAGAGCGTTGCGTGACGAGGCTAAACACGGCTGCGAGGGAGACTAATCAAACGAATGATAAATACAATTCCATTATATAGTATATGAGTACTTAAACAGCTCGCAGCACTAACTCACTCTAGATGCGATGGAATTTTTTCCAAGCAGAGTAGTATAATACAAAATGTGGCAAGGAATAAGAAATTAACTATCATCAACTTCCCCTAACATCCGACACATCCAATCTTAGCGAAGTGTGAGCACGAAGTTCTCGTGTCCGTCATCTCGGACCATCTTGAAGGCTCCACGATTTAAACTCATGGAGGAGTCTCAAGTAGAATTTCAACACTCCACGATAATAATTGAATACAGACCTTGTTTACAGAAGACGCCTTTTAGATTTTTCAATTCTAAAGCAAGTTTCGTCGTACAATCGGCTAAAGAATTCGAGCAAATGTCATGGATCTATCGATGCATATTTTAATAGCACAGGAGTCCCGAAATGATATTTCCTTTAATCTTGTACCCAGAGCCCACATTACTTTCGGCCTGCCGTCAATCACGTCGAGCATGCGCAGTAGCATAGTTAACACATTTGCGAGTGAGTGAGTGACTCATTTGCATATTTTGTCCCCTCATAATAACTCGTGGTCTTGCGATCCACGAGTCAAAAAGGAATCTTAGAAGGGTTAAATTGGAAGCTAATTTATGGCCTACTTATGCAAAATCGAAATTTATTTGTATCTCTTGCATAACTGTAAGTGTTTTCATACAAAATGTCGATTTTTGAAAATTCGTATCTCCTTGATTTTTCAATTTATATCCTTCAAACTTCACAGTTTTATTACTCGTGCCCAGGCCGCAGGCCGGGAATGAGTTATAAACTGCAAATGTTTTTTTTCCTATGTTCGTCCTCAGCTACTTCTGATTGGTTAAGAACGTAAAAACAATGCCCTTTATTCATCACCTTTGAGCGACTGCGAACGCAAGCCAGGAACTTTAGGAATGCAAGATGGCCGATTACAAAGAAAATAGCTTTCATAGACAGGCTTTTCCTGCACTAAAACAATGTAATTTGGAGCTTTCAATTCCAGAGATACCTAGAAGCGTATAAGAGCTTCAGAATGGGCTGTTATTTTGAGCTTCATCTCCAATACTTTGACCAAATATCGAACTCTAAATGGAGTACTTGAAAGGAAGTGGCTCGCGATAAAGACCATTTCCTATGAGCTGGGAATCCTACATGGAATCCTACATGTTGCTAAACAAACATACATAGAAGCAAGTCAATTATATTCCTCATTCAAGCATTCAAGAGATCTTGAGAGGTTTTTGTACTAAATTTTAATATCCAAATTCTGGAGCAGATCATTGCATGGAACTTGACCTTATATTGCGCTTTTGGTCACGTAACGTCTTGTATTGATATATAAAACATCCGAAACATGAACGAAAAAATACAGGATTTGTTATTGTATCAAAAATGCCTTTGAAGACGTCTGTACAGCAAACAATTGAGATGCATAGTGAATATAAAGTTGAATAAACTGGTATATTCTTAGGTAATATTTTTGCATGTCGGATATGATAATACCGGCAAACCATTGTATGATAATAGATGGACAAAGGCAACCACTAATAGCTGCTGACAGACAAATTGACTAGTCAGATATTCTTTAGTTTAAGTTAGCCGATTCAAAAAAGGTCATTATGTTACGGTTAACTATTTCCCGGAATGGTGAAGAATGCGTGAAACGGCTCGGGGAAGAGTACGAACGGGACCAGTCATTGGAGCCTCTCCCAAAAGGAGCTTCCGGGGCACGAGTGAACGTACGTGTGCGTCTAGTTGATTTTGGTGTGTTCTTTCCAGCTGGTAGTTGTTTTAAGCTAGTTTGGGAACTTTTAGAATTACATGAAAAAAAAAACGTTAGTAGAAATGACTGTAGCAATTCACAAAATACGTCATTTACACGTATAAGATTGCAGAATACGTCTTGGTAACAGTCATATTCGCATTCAGCATGAAAAATCAGTTTAGAATAGTTATGTTACCAGCCTACCCCAAAATGCCTCCAGGTATCTAATTTTTCGAAAATGCGCCTAGTCTAGAACGGTGAGTGGATAAAATTAAGTACAATATGATTCAGAATCGAATACTTTGTAACCGCCACAAACTTTATCGCATTCTAACTCTAAATTTCATCGGTTTTACCAGCTGCTACCACTCTGATTGCTATTATTCTAGCATCGCCAGAAATTCCGGTCATATCGCGGGCGCAATTGATCAGCGGATTTCGTCACGAGAAAAACAAAATGGTGTTGTTTTTTTGCAAAGAAATAGCCTGAGGAAAAGATATATTCGCGGATATAGTTTCTGAAACTTAAATTCTTACAAAAGCCCAAATCAATCTATCAAGTCCTACATCTCTTAGAATTATCAGACTACAAATTATATTCAAAACTTAAAATCTTACCTTTCCTTTTTGATCATTTTCATACGATGAATAATTACAAACTTCCTCATACATCTTCTTATAGCGAGCGTAAATCTGAATATTTCAAGGATGATCATCTTTGACCATCACAACCAAAATTGCCTAAATAGATTTGCACAGTAGACGTCATCATCTTTCCTCTAAAACAAATTCATCAGCTGGTCCTCTATGATAAACCTTTCCTTTTTGCTTTTCAATTTGTTCCTTTTGCGTTTTTATATCCAAACTGTGAAAATACACATATTAAAAGCGTCATTTCTCTAAATCGAAAACGTGAACGTTATTTGCGTAGTTGGATTCAATATGGTGGTTATACATCACCAATATTAAATTTGAAGCAAATAGGTGAAATCTTTATGAGTTCATTTTCACTTCTAAAACGCTTCAAGTTGAGTATTTTTTCGTTAATTTGTATGCGTTCATCTGATTGAAGCGTCAAAGTTTATTCATATATGTATTTTTTTAATTAATTCAAAAACGATGTCCGTAATTCCTGGTCATGTTTAGAGTGGTTTTCATAAACCCGTGAAATACATTTTAGCTTATTACACTTTATTACACTTTGGCTCTTTTGTTTTCTATTATATTTCTTGACTACTACACTTTATTACACTTTAGTTAGTACACTTTGTTTCACGGGTTTATGAAAACCACTCTAGTTGCTGTATTTGTCTGTTCTATTAAATTCAAAGTCAGTGCTTGGCTTGAATTGTGTTAGTTTCAACAGAACTTGGAGCCATATTGATGTCTTCTTGATTGAAAGACAAAGGGAAGTTTTATTTCAAATAAAAGAAGTTCACATTCCGCACATTCTACGGCGCAATTCTTTATTTTAAGTTGAACGAAGCTGGAAAATAGTGATAAAGCAAAAAGTTTTAATGGGGCTGCATGTTCTCCTTTGCAAACAAGGAATATGTTCTCACAAATTTGTTTTGCAATGTAGCTAATTTGGTTAGCTTTGACTTATCAGCAGCGCCCAAGGAATGAACTGCATATGATAGGTATGGGTATATTAAAGAGAAATAGACACTAACTAGCAGAGTTCGAAGGTTCACGAAGTGCCTTAATAGGTAAGTAGCTACTTTATTTTGGACACACTTGATATGGTAGTCCCATTTAAGTTTTTTGTCTATGTATACTCCAAGATATTTAATATAGTCTTTACTCCCAAAATATTTAATACTTATTGTATGTAGACGTTCTACATCAATCAGAGCGTTTGACCGTGGCGGGTGTAGATAGATAGATAGATAGATAGAGACTTTATTTTAAGAGGGTAGTACATAATAGTGCGTAGCACTAACAAACCTGTAGCCCTCAAATACTAAAATACTAAATACTAAAATCTAAAGTCTTTCTTTACCTTAATTTCCTCATAAAAAGGAAGCCATCCTAACTTATTGAAAAGATTTACTGAGGAAGATAATTTAGAAGAATCAAGAATAACTCTAGCAGCTCTTTTTTGCAATCTTAATACCCTACTTAGGATTTCTTTGCAACAGCTAGACCATATGATACTTGCATACATTATAATTGGCTTAATTATAGAATTATAGTAAAGGCTCTATTTGACCTGATGCGTTTGGTCACGTAATAGATAAAACATCTGAAACATGAACGAAAAAATATACGATTTTTTATTGTGTCAAAAACATCGTTGTAGAAGTCTTTACAGCAAACAATTGAGATATATAGTGAAACTAGACGCACACGTGCGTTCACTCGTGCCCTGGGAGCCCCTTTTAGTAGAGGCTTCAATGACCGGCCCCGTTCGTACTCTTCCCCGAGCCGTTTCACGCATTCTTCACTTAACCGTAACATAATATAGACCTTTTTTGACCTTTTTAAAGAATATCTGATTAGTCAATTTGTCTGTCAGCAGCTAAGTGTTTGCCTTTGACCCAACATGCAAAAATATACCAGTTTATTCAACTTTTTATTTCACTATATATCTCAATTGTTTGCTGTAAAGACTTCTACAACGACGTTTTTGACACAATAACAAATTAAATCGTGTATTTTTTCGTTCATGTTTCAGATGTTTTATCTATTACGTGACCAAACGCATCAGGTCAAATATAGAGCCTTGGTTCCATGAAAATATATAAATAAATTGTCTGGCCAGAATTGTGTTAAACTTCACTACAAAAACCTCTCAAGATCTCTTGAATGCTTGAATGAAAAATATAATTGACTTGCCTCTATATGCGTTCGTTTAGCAACATGTAGGATGAGAAATTCGTAGATTTCCAGCTCAAAGGAATTGCTCTGAGTCGCGAGAGCTTCAGTTTTCAAGTACTCCATTGAGAGTTCGATATTTGGTCGAAGTATTGGAGATCAAGCTCAAAATAACAGCCCATTCTGAAGCTCTTATAAGTGTCTAGGTACATCTCGAGTTAAAAGCTCCATTTTCTATTGTCTCACTGCTGGAAAAGCCTGTCTCTGAAAGCTAATTTTTGGGCTGTCCGCCATCTTGCATTCCTGAAGTTCCTGACTGGCGTTCACTTCGAAGACCTTCGAAGAGTTCGCACTCGCTCAAAGGTGATGAATGAAGGGCATTGTTTCTTGCGCTCTTAACCAATCAGGAGCTTTAACACGTGACCGATTGCGCAAGAAAGGCCTTTTCTGGCGACGAACAGAGAGAAAAAAAAAACATTTGCAGTTTATAACTCGTTCCCGGCCTAAAGGCCTGGGCGCGAGTAATAAAAAGTTGAATAAACTGGTATATTTTTGCATGTTGGGACAAAGGCAAACACTAAGCTGCTGACAGACAAATTGACTAATCAGATATTCTTTAAAAAGGTCAAATAAGTATGCCCAAGAGGTTATAATTCAATTTTGTTTGTTGGCTAAGCCTTCTTTGGGGGCAGTATCCTGGTAGAAAAAAATCGAACCACTTTAGCTAGGGTGCAAGGTTAGTAGAAGGATACCAAACAATGTGGTTGGTCTTTGGATTGGTAAAAGTGTTTTCCATGACTGGTCTTAAAAGTTATATTTCAAGGATTTTTGAACAATATGTGGGGGAGCTAAGCATTGCATGATGACTTTAGAACCTCTGCGAAGGAGGCTATATCAGGGATGTAGGAACCAGGGGGCAGTAACTCCCTTTTCTCCCCCAACTTTTGGACCATTTAGGAATACCAACATACATTATCACTATGGATGGTAAATGTAAGTAAGTTATTGGCTCTTGTGGACAAACTGTTATCAGTATAAAGATTGCAGGTTTTCTCAGAAATCCCAGTCTTTGTTTACTTCATCATTACTTTGAGTGAAGTTTTTCAAGGTCAGGTTTGAAAAGCAGCATATATTTTTGAGACTTGTGTAGCAGAACATCTGTAATGTAAATTGACTTGATTTTTCCTTTAAATATGTGAACTCATAGTTACAAAAACTGTAATTCCCCGAGCTTTCCAGTCATTGACCCATCTTCAGAGGAAGAGACCCCAAAGCTCAGGACATTTTTGTAATGAATTTTCAATTGAAGGAATAACTGGAAAGTATTCAATAAATTGTAACTAGAAACCAATGTACAACCAAGTTCTGAATCTTTATTAAATGTTTATGTTATGGCTAAATCTTCTCCTTGGTTCAAATATATATTTTCCTCATGTCTTTCTTTCTGTCATGGTCATGTCATTATAAAAACAAGGGGGTAATAATTATTGAAGGTTCAAGAATAAAATTGGCTCACAACATGTACATGAAAGAATCGAAACTGCAGTTTCAGGAACAAATTAGGTTAAATTAAGTCAAGACGAGATTAATATGCACAACAGATTTATTATAGTTACTAAAGGCCTTCACAAAGCAAACATGGTAGCAATACCGCAAATTATAAAAGTTGATTAACGAAAGTAACAATGTTTTAGAGATTACAAGTACTTCCCTTTCCAGTTTCAACTCAAATTTTATCGCCACCGACAACTTCTCAAACCATTTTACCAGAAAAACGCCAAGATACATCCCACTTTGACAGCTGTTAGTCAGCATAAAGATTCGAGTTCTCAGCTTCTTCACTGTACGTAACTCGTTTTCGATAAGAAAACGGTTTTTGACCAAATATTTTCTTGATTTTCTCGAGACATTTTCAAAATGGCCATCACAAAAATATTGTAAACCAAGCGCGCAAAGAATGTTGGGATTGATTATTTTTCAGATTAGAAAATCATGCTTTGCGCGCCCACTCAGATCACCTGGTTTCTTCAAATATGTAGCTCATTATGTCACTCTAAATCCACAGGTAGCCCAGTTACCCTGCGCACAAGAATTGCACAATACTTCTTGGTAACAGCCATACTTTTCGCTTAACTTGTATCAAATTTCAACTCTAGTTATTGCTATTTTCATGGTTTTCTTCCTTCCAACTTTTCGACAAGCCCATAAGCAGCCGTTTGTTTTGGCCTACTAAATGAAACAGGCTTTTTCCTTCTGCTCTGCCGAACAGAATTGTGTGTAATTATGTAAATTTTCGACAGCGTTTTAGCTACATTTTCTGGTTTGGATATTTTATAGTCTCCCTCGCAGCCGTGTTTAGCCTCGTCACGCAACGCTCCCTCGGAAAAACACGGCTGCTTCAGTGGGCGCTACATTCCATTCCAATTGTATCAGTTGTTCAATCAGAAGATACATCAGCAAACGGTCCATTTCCCGTGTTCCGGAAATAAGTTTTATATCTGTCGACACCACAAAGAAAGTAAACATTGCACTACCAAAAACAAGTTTCAAATTTTTGAATACGAAAAGACATATACAGATAGAAGATCAGTAAAACTTTCTTCTATATATATTTCTCAAATGATACCAGACACTTCGAATGAAACGAAGTGAAGTGTTTGTAAACTAGCTGTTGTTTTGGGATCCGAGGTTAATCCAATTATTCTCCAAGTCAACGGAACGCTATATGTAGACCTTTTGGCATTTTTGGCGCGAATGACTCCTTGATTTATGATATGACTTCCGGCGCCTGACATGGCGGCCAAACTTCATAAGCTCTTGAATTTTACGTTAATTTTTCTCCTTTTACGTTGTCTTAATTTGGTCATTAACCTTAATAGTGAATCTTTATGTAACCCTGAATTGGAATATCTTGACTTCAACTACCTTCAATGGCTTGATAGTGATTTCCCAACTTCATGGTGTGTTCAACCGTTAATTTGTTTCAAACGTCAACTTCGTCTATGTTCCTGTTTCTTCAAGTCAAAAGTTTCTGTTATGAAATGTACCAAGCATGGCTTTACTTCCCTCTATATTCCTGGTCATGACCCGCCGTTGGACATTACCATTTATATGGATGTACACTCTAACCCTGGTCCAGTGTTTAAAGTTTCAAATGACTGTGACCTCAACGATTTTTTACCTCGTCATGGCTCTTCTAAAGAAATTCAAATTTCCCGCTCTGTCAAGACTGTCTATGCTCGTTCTGAACTATTTCAATTACAAAAGAGTAGTCGAAATAAAATCTCTACTGATCTTTTTTCAACATTTAAAGAACTTGGTATATTTCGTTACAGAGGCAAACGTGGTGGTAAACGAAAATCTCAACGTGCTGAATGTCATCAAGTTCTTCCTGCTAGGTCAACCTCTCCAAATCGTCCTAAGTTGTTAAATTTCTGTGTTTTGAATGCGAGATCTGTCAATAACAAGTCTTTAATAATTAAAGATTATGTGGTTGAAAGAGATCTCGATATTCTGGCTATAACTGAGACTTGGCTTAAATCTACAGAAAACTCTGACTTTGTAACTCGTGACATTTGTCCTGCTGGCTATTTTTTCTCACATGTTCCTAGACCAAATCGCATTGGTGGTGGCATTGGTATACTGTATAAAGGCACTTTAAAAATTGAAGTTCAACCATCTACAAGATTCAAATCATTTGAATATCTTGAATCAATTTTTCACTTCAGTTCTTGTTCTCTTCGAATCCTCACTGTTTATCGTCCACCTTCGTCCTCAAGTGTCAACTCTTCAACGTACAATGACTTTTTTAATGAATTTTCATCTTTATTAGAACGAATTGTTACATCATCTGGTAAACTTCTAATTGCTGGTGACTTCAACTTTCACATTGAGAATCAAAATGACTGCAATGCTAAACGGTTTTTGGATTTACTCGACTGTTTTAATCTATCCATTGGAAATTCTACTACGCCTACTCACAAGAGCAATCACGTCCTTGACCTCATTATCACAAGATCTAACGAGGATTTGATTGACAATATGCATGTTCACGATCCTGTTATTTCTGATCATGCTGCCATCCACTGTAATTTATCAGTCAGCAAACCACAACTTTCCACTAAACTTGTAACTTACAGAAAACTCAACTCCATTGACACTGATTTGCTTAATTCTGATATTGCTAAGTCATCATTACTTCAATCTCCTGCTGTTGATTTACCGGAACTTTGTAATCAGTATGACAATGTTCTATCTTCAATTCTTGACAAGCATGCCCCTCTTCGTTCAAAAGTTGTAACAAGACGCCCAAGAGCGCCCTGGTACTCTGATAACATCCGGATTAATAAAACTAAACGCCGTAATCTTGAGAGATGCTGGCGTCGCTCTGGTCTCACAGTTGATCGTCAATTATATGAAAATCAATGCCATGTGGTCAAGAATTTGATTTTTGAAGCTAAGATGGAATATTATTCTAATCTTATTACTGAGGCTGGTTCTGACAGTAATACTCTTTTCCGTTCTATTGATCGTCTTCTTCATAGATCACCTGAAAAGCGGTTACCAACGTGTCAATCAGCAACTGTTCTCGCTACCAAATTTGTTGATTTTTTCAAGAACAAAATTATCAAAATCAGAAATCAACTGCCATCTATTGAACATAATTCTTTTTTATCATTTGATCAGCCAGCAATTAATTGTCAACTAGATACCTTCTCTCCTGCTACATGTGAAGAACTCTCTAAAATTGCAAGAAAACTGTCATCTAAATCCTGTTGCCTTGATCCTCTTCCTGCACGTCTCCTTGTTAGCAATTTTGGTACTCTGTTACCTGTCATTTGTAAAATTGTAAATCTGTCTCTTGCAAATGGTTTTGTTCCGTCTTCGATGAAGATTGCTGTCTTAAAACCTCTTCTAAAGAAATCATCGCTTGATCACGAAGTCCTTGGAAATTACCGGCCTATTTCAAATCTCAAAGCCATTTCCAAAATAATTGAAAAAACAGTTGCAGAACGTCTCAACTTTTACTTAACAACAAACGATCTTCATGAACCCTTTCAGTCTGCTTACAAAACATTCCACAGTTGTGAAACTGCCCTGCTAAGAGTTCAGAATGATATCCTACTGGCAATTGATAATCGCAAATGCGTTGCGTTACTCCTACTCGATCTCTCTGCTGCCTTCGACACCGTAGATAATGAGATCTTACTAAATCGCCTTAATAGTAAATTTGGAATTTGTGGAAAAGCTCTCATGTGGTTTAAATCATATCTGTCTAACCGCACTCAATTTGTTTCTCTGGATGAGGGTTCATCTAAACCCCTTGAGTTGGACTGTGGCGTTCCTCAAGGTTCAGTTCTAGGTCCCATCCTATATTTGTTATATACCTCTCCTGTGGCTGATATTCTACGTCTTCACAATATGTCCTTCCACTTCTATGCTGATGATACTCAACTTTATATTCCTTTCAATTGTAATGATGATCAAGATATGAATCGCTCCATGACTTTGATTTCAAATTGCCTGTCTGACATTGATTCATGGATGACGATTAACAAATTAAAACTTAACAAAGACAAAACTGAGCTTCTTTTCCTGTACTCAAAACATAGCCCACAAGATTCCTTCCCTGATCTGTGTTTTGGTGATGACGTTATAAAGCCCTCTATTACAGCACGCAACATTGGTGTCATCTTTGATTCTACTATGTCAATGGTACCTCATGTTAAATCCATATGTAAATCTGCCTTTTACCACCTTCGCAACATTGCTAAAATCAGAAAATACTTATCCCTTCAAACAACCGAGAGACTGGTCCATGCTTTTGTAACTTCCAAGATAGATCACTTCAACTGCCTCCTATTTGGCCTTCCCAATCATCTTCTATCTAAACTACAGTCAGTCCAAAATGCTGCTGCTCGTGTAATTACTTGTTCTCGTAAACACTGCCATATCACGCCTATCTTGATTCAGTTACATTGGCTTCCTGTGGCTGATCGCATCAAGTTCAAGATTCTACTCATTACATTTAAATCACTCAATGACCTGGCTCCATCTTACATCTCCGACTTGATTTCTCGTTACAAGCCATCAAGAAACCTTCGATCCTCATCTTCTATTCAACTTAATCGTGGCCAATTTCGCTTAAAGTCATATGGTCATCGTACATTCTCTGTGTGTGGTCCTGAACTGTGGAATGCCCTTCCTCCCTTCATAAGATCCGAATCATCCCTTTCATCCTTCAAGTCAGCTTTGAAGACTTACTTATTCAAGTCTGCATTTAACTTGGAACTTAATTAATATAATTCACATAGTTATTTTTTATTTTATTTACTTTTTTATTATTTTTATTTTATTATTTTGCGCTTAGAGCAGAAATGGATAAGCGCGTAATAAGTGTATTAGTATTATTATTATTATTATTATTATTATTATTGATTTTGAGAGTCAAGCTCTGATTGGTTAAGGACTTGGAATGGAATGTAGCGCCCATTGAAGCAGCCGTGTTTTTCCGAGGGAGCGTTGCGTGACGAGGCTAAACACGGCTGCGAGGGAGACTAGATATTTTAGTGCTTTAGATATTTTATTCTTTACAAGTCAAAACTCGCCCAAATTGCCTTGGTAGGTTCTGGAATTCACTACAGAAACAAGACATTCACCTGATTACCGGACACTGCAGCTCGACCACTGGCTATTTGTCTCTCCTTGATAGTCTTATCTACTTTGCGAGAAACCATGTTATAGGTTGACACAACCGAGCACGATAGCAGTATCAAAAATAATTTCTTTGTTTAGAAATGCCATTTGAAATGCTTGTGATCGCGATAAATACCCAAAATGATCAAAGCTTCATTTGAGCGAAAAATTAATCAAAACCTCAAATAGTTATGTAGCTTGCAAACAATACCATTAAACGTAGAAAAACAAACAGTATTATCAAACAGTACTATTAAACGTAGGTTTTGCATGATTAGGAGGTCACTGCCCTCCCACACCTCAAAGGTCAACGAAAAGATTCACGGTATCTTAAGTCAGCAAATACCGCAACAAGAACTCCGTAAGAATCAGTATGCCGCTACCTTTGCTCGTGGCAATTACTACAAAAAGGCGTATGTTAATTTGTCGGTGTAATGTACTTCTTTGCTTTAGAAAATGTCAGGATCGTTATGTTACAAGTTAGCATTTATTAAAGGCATATCATTAGAAGTCTTTTTTCAACACAATCATGCAAGCCGAACACATTTCTGTTATTTCTGTTGAATGTTGATGTTATTAAACCGACAGTTCAATGAAATGGGAAGTAAATTAATTTTACAGGTTTGGAACTGCAAGAGTGCTGTTTCTCTTTTCTCTCTTGAAGCTTTTCTACAAAAATGAGGAATCCAAAATGAACTTGTTACTTTGATGGCCACGTGTTAAATGGCAGCCGTACAAGTGTCTCATAGCTTTTATTGCCTCATAGCCTTGCAACAACCTTTGCTCAACAAAACGACTATAACTACTCGTAATGGATCAACAACTAAAAGCTTACCAGTTGTTATGAAGTTCGTCGCCACGGAATGAGAAGTCTTTTCAGTAACAAAGGGAAAGTCAAAAATTATCTCCTGAATTTTATGTTACCGCTGGTCGACATGCATTTTCTTTTATCTGCTGACTAAAAAAATGATAAAAAAATAGATAAACTGTACTGTTGTGCACCAATTACATTTTTATCGCAATTGTTTACTGGTGTCTTTTCTCATAGCTGATATTCTTAATCCGGAAATAGAAAATTCAAGTCATTGATAAATAGTCATAGTCCCCCCTCCACCCCCAAGAAAAAAGAATAAATAGAAAACAAAAACAAAAAGGCAATAACGTTAAGGAATTAAACCATTCAATTAATTCAGTGATTTTCTAATAGAAAAGTGTATAGTGTTATATATTTTGAACATTTTTAGACATTGAATGACCAAATTAACTGAGACATCTAAGAGCCATCTTTAGTAATCATTTAATGCGGCTTTCTCTTACTGAAAAGAGAGATAATTGCTTGTGACAAAAGCCGTAGGAATACAATTATCATATGTCGGAAGTAAATAACAAGATTAAATACAGCTCAAAATGGCGCAAATAATTTCTACTTTTCTCTTGATACGAATGTCATATTTGATTCCGTTGTAAGAGTAGATGAAGAGAATATATCTACAGATCAAACATTAAGTCAGTACCCTAAATAGGTGACTTTGTAAATAATTGTGAAAGAAACACCACGCCAAACAAGCCAGCGGGTGTTTTTTTTAATCGCAGATAAGATATACAATGTTTCCTTGGGTCTAACATCACTTCCGATCCTTAAAATTTCTAGTGATTGCACTTTGTTCTTACGAATGAATTGAAATTCTATTGGCGCTGTTTTTGGTTAAAATGTCAAACCAAACGCGATTGAGTTTATTTTACTCGATCATTACATTGAATAAGTTCGGTTCTTATGCAGCTATTTTGTTTACGTGTACGTACTTCTCTTCTCGTGATTTATGAGCTACTAGCCCAGTATAGTAAAGTACTAATCAACCATTTAGCGCGTAATTGGTCGATTCTCGACTTCTAATTGGTTAAGAGCCGTGGCAAATGAGAGTACATACCGCAGCGCGAAAGTTCAACTCTCAATTTTTAGATAAGGATTTTCTACGAGTGAAAATTAAAAAAAATTCGATTTGCATCGCTAGAAGATAGCGTTCTTGTCTCTGTCTTTGCAATAATTCATTAAAAAGGAGCTAAAGAACTCAATGATTGTTCGTGAATAGATTTAGAGATGAACAACGTAGTAGTCTTAGAAAGTAATTACAAATAAAATGTGGGCTTAGGCTTTATTTTGTTTAAGGTAACAATGCTTACAAGCCTGTAAACTGCGATGCAATAGATTTGAAAAGCAATGTCTGCAGCAAGAAGAAATAAGCCAACAATTATTTTGTGATTGCACTGATACAGTGAGGGGAAAATGTTTTACTGTTTCAATCTTAATGGGATTTTCAAATGCTGTTTCGAAGATGATAATAAATACACTCCTAGCATATCAAGCAAAAATATTAAGTCGTTTGAGAGATATTTTGGAAATAATTTCGAAATAGACGTTACGGCAATGTTTATCAAAAGTTGCCTGTAAAGAAAAAGTGATATCTTCGCTTTGGAAGAGAGTTAAGAATAACCATTTAGCCACTTTGAAGTGTACAAGCAAAGGCTTCTTTACAGTGTTTTGTTGGTGTTTCACGTCTTCTGAGTAACGCTTGGGCGGTCGTGACTTTTCGCATATAAAAATGAATGCTTCAGAATATTTCTGCAAATTACTCTAAATCAAACAGATTGAATTTCTTTAAGATAGTCTAATTTGCTTTGCCTTAGCTTGAAGTTAATGATGTCGTTTACCGCTTGTCCCGAGCAGGTCAGGTTTTTGAGATATTTTGCAAAAACCAATTTCAACGATAATTGTTTATCGTTGCCATGGTAACGCCGATCATATTAAAACTGCCATAATTGAAAACTTTCATCTTACCTCTATAGCTGGTATCAATATCAAATCGATAGCTGCGGATTAAGGAGGCTTCCTACAATTTTTCTTGTGCTCGACAGGTCAACTTGAAACGGCTGTAGTTCTTACATGAAAGCACCCACAGTCATGACCTTTCGTCCACTTACTACATAAAGACTGAAATTTTTATTGATTTTTCATACGCTACGCCCTTATGGCCTTAATAAAAGGCAGGAGTTTAGGTCCAAAAATAGAGTTAATTTTTAATTTTAATTTTAGCTCCCTTTGCAAAATAAGTGGTTCATTCCCACGTTGTTTTTTGAAATTGAATATTAATGACTTAATTAGTATAAATAGACCTTGCATTTTGTGCCATTCACCATCCCCTTCTTTTACCTTGTACATATTTTTTAATAGTTTTATTTTACCTTATTTAATTTTACTTTTACTGAAGAAGACCGAAGGTCGAAACGTCTCTATTAAAGCTTTTGTGGACATTAGAAGTTGCCTGCCTTCTCTTTCAACTAAATTCAAGAGACTGAAATTTTTATTGGTGTGTATTTTGTTTACATCAGGGTTACCCTAGCGACGAAACGATGACGTCACCGTTTTAGATTCCAAGCAATTTTACGCGTTTTTCGACCTAAACTTTTAAAATGACACACAAGACGTTAATATATAGGAGTTTGCTTAGCAGCATACGAATTTTGGAGAAATTCGTATAGACAGATTTTGAATTATTCGAGGCGCAATTTTTTAACCCCAAAAATCACAATTTCTAGTCTTCGATTCCATAATTTTAAAAGCAAAGCAGCATGACAACTCTTCGACTGTCCAAATGTTGTTCAAATATCAGACTACTTCTCTACGAAGTTTACACGTGAGAAAGTGCTTTGGATCTCCGTCAGCATACGTCCATTTAGACATGAAATTGGGCGAAATTTTATCAAAATTTATACACAAAGCGTTTAGTGCTCCTAAAGAAAAATTTCTCAGTCAACTGTTTTCTCCCTTTGGTGAGTAGAACTTTAATATATTTGCAATAAACTGTTCAAGTGCCGACTCAATTGAAGCTTTCAAAGGTACTGAAATAAAATTTCAAAGTTGAGTATATTCGGTGTAACTTAGCGCAGCAAGAATCTAGGTTCAAGTTGTTGTTTTCATTCTCACATTCCTGCATGCAGGCATGCTTCAGTTTGCTAATTCGAGGCAATGGTCACCATGGCGTGACGTGCTACTTCACTAGTGTTGTCATGCTGCTTTATTTTTAAAATTATGGAATCGAAGACTAGAAATTGTGATTTTTGAAGAAATATGCTATACGCAGAGCACGCGTACGGAAACGCAGTAGTGAAGTAGCGCGTCACGCCATGGTGACCATTGCCTCGAATTAGCATACTGAAGCATGCCTGCATGCAGGAATGTGAGATGAAAACAACAACTTGAACCTAGAATCTTGCTACGCTAAGTTACACCGAATATACTCAACTTTGAAATTTTATTTCAGTACCTTAGAAAGCTTCAATTGAATCGGCGTTTGGACAGTTTATTGCAAATATACTAAAGTTCTACTCACTAAAGAGAGAAAACAGTTGACCGAGAAATTTTTCTTTAGGAGCACTAAACGCTTTGTGTATAAATTTTGATAAAATTTCGCCCAATTTCATGTCTAAATGGACGTATGCTGACGGAGATCCAAAGCACTTTCTCACGTGTAAACTTCGTAGAGAAGTAGTCTGATATTTGAACAACATTTGGACAGTCGAAGAGTTGTCATGCTGCTTTGCTTTTAAAATTATGGAATCGAAGACTAGAAATTGTGATTTTTGGGGTTAAAAAATTGCGCCTCGAATAATTCAAAATCTGTCTATACGAATTTCTCCAAAATTCGTATGCTGCTAGGCAAACTCCTGTATATTAACGTCTTGTGTGTCATTTTAAAAGTTTAGGTCGAAAAACGCGTAAAATTGCTTGGAATCTAAAACGGTGACGTCATCGTTTCGTCGCTATGGTAACCCTGATGTAAACAAAATACACACCAATAAAAATTTCAGTCTTTATGGAGTAAGTGGACGAAAGGTCATAACTGTGGGTGCTTTCATGTAAGAACTACAGCCGTTTCAAGTTGATCTGTCGAGCACAAGAAAAATTGTAGGAAGCCTCCTTAAAGCTATAAACAAGGCAAATAAAAGTGAACGGTTTGGTCCAAAAATTACTTTAGGGAGTCACCTTAATGTCTAACATCCCTCCTACCTGAATAGAAATGAGGGAGATTCAGAACTAAATTTCGCTCATACATCACTAATGAGGGAAATTTAGTTCTACATTTCCCTCATTACTATTCATGAGGTACAGTCCCTCATATATCAATCATCTGGACGATCGGGACAACTTTCCACGCTGTTCCGAAACTCTATAATTAACGCACCGATACCTCTTACCACTGCACACGCTTACGCATGTGGGAGCTATTCATTCTATTTTGCGCATGTGCGTAACGAAGCAAAGAAAGCTTAGTGAAAACAAATTAGCTTTGGAGTTGATTAATAACCAGTTTAATTAATAACCTATAAATACTTGTCTATTGTAAGTATAAAACAAAGAAATCTATTTTCAAAACTCCACAGAGAACAGGGTTACGCACAATTGGTAAAAGAATTGTATAATATGTTCAAGTTTTTGATGAACAAACAGCGAAGTATATTTTCGTTTATTTCCTCGGTGATCATGGTATTACAAAGTAATACCATGACTTCTTCGGGATATTAGTGATGAAATGTCCCCTCAGCCTCGGGAGGTTTCCACTAAACCTCCCTCGACTTCGGGGACATTTCATCACTAATATCCCTCAGGGTCATGGTATTACTTACAAGAAGTCGAGGTCCAGGTATTCGTGCCAGTAGCAAAGGGGTAGTATGGACAGCGATTGTAGCCTAGATGCATAAGTGACTTCGGTTGAGAAAGGCAGGCCAAGTATGAATTTAGTTGCACGTCTTTGGGTTCGTTCAAGTCTACTTATGAGTTCAATCGACTGAGGCGACCAAACTTGTGTCACATAACCAAGATGTGAACGAACTAGAGTCAGGTATATGGTTCGTTTAACTGAGGTGTTGGTAATGTAACGAGAGTTACGCTTAATATATCCCAAAAGCTTATTTGCACGGGCTGCCTGTTCAAGAACTTGCGTCTTCCACGAGAGGTCAGCGCTCACCCACACTCCAAGATCTCGCTCACAGTAAGTTCTCTCCAAGTTGGGATCGCGTATTTTATAACTTGAGACCACTGCTTTAGTCGTCTTGCGTGTGATGGACTGTAGTTTACATTTTGATTCGTTGAAGACTAAGCCGGACGTCAAGATCTATGCGACCAATCTTGTTAAGTCGGTCTGAAGATGCATTGCGTCATCTGCAGATTTAATAGCCTTAAACATCTTCGTGTCATCTGCAAACATTGAGACGTTACTGCAGCGTACAACATCAGGGAGCTCGTTCACATATAACAGGAACATCGCGGGACCCAACAAGGACCCTTGTGGGACTCCTGATGTGACTTCCAGTGTATCAGATGTTGCGCCAAGGACTGTTACTCTTTGTCGGCGGTCAGTCAGGTAGTTCTTAAACCACTGTAACAGGTTCCCCCCAAAGCCAGATTTTCGAAGCTTGTCAATGAGTATTACATGGTCAACCTTGTCAAATGCTTTACTCATGTCCAAGTAAATTACATCAACCTGCCCACTATTGTCCAGTATCGATCCGATCCATTCCAAGGACTCAATGAGGTAAGATACACACGATTTACCAGAGATAAATCCGTGTTGACAGTCATTGACCAGTTCGTAAAGGCGATCTTTTATGCCATCAAGGATGCAACGTTCGAAAATCTTTGAAATAATAGGTAGTAAGGAAATCGGTCGATAATTTTCAGCATGCTCTTTGTTCCCCTTTTTGAAGACAGGGACGACGTTAGCCAACTTCCACTCTCTTGGTATGGCCCCCAGGGCCAGTGATTTGTTGAATAGGGTGCACAGTGAAGGCGCGATTACCGAAGCAGTGTCACGTACTGAGCCTAGCTGGGATTCCGTCTGCACCTGTCGCTTTGTTGACGTCTAGAGATTGTAGGGCAGATTGGACTTCGTTAACACTTAGTCTCATATCCGACAAGACTGGGTCTTCTTGGTGAGCTTGGTCGAGATCAGCGAAGGTGTCGTTGTACTTGTCACTTGTCACGTTTTGCATCTACCCATGCTCCCTTTCGGTCTAGTCGCGTGTGCTTTGGGTCTCTCGTCCGACAACCTTTTGTGAAATAGGTGTATACAAAACATAACACTCTGGCTTGTAAATAGCTCAGTGGTCAGGTGGCTAACGTTGCTAGCTACAGAGCCAGTAGTACCTAGTTCGATTCCCAACTCTAACATTAAAAAATATATACATTACTTCAACTGATATAACAGATTTTTTATGTGTAATGTAATTTATTTATTTATCTAATATTGTAATCTTGAGTTTTTCAAATAGTTTTATTTGCCATTCAAGAATCATTAAAGTTATTATTATTATTATTTATCAGAAACACAGCAGCAAGTGATAACATCTGCGCATGCGTCAAACTTCAGTGCGCGTTCTAGCGAAACTCGTAATGGCGGCACGAAACTAGTGAAATGTGGCAGTTTGAAAGGATTATTTCAAGCTATTCGTGTAGTGTACAAATAACTCCTTAGATATGTAAACAAATGCTAAGTGTATATAGAATGTTTAAGTTACTATGTACTTTTGGATTAACCACTAATTATACCTATAAAAGTGATTGTAATAATAATTAGTTAGTCATATTGTAGTAGAGAGCTTGAAAGGCTGAATAAACGGTTTGGAAGGCACTGAAGTCTGGTGTTGTACTTTAAATTGGCGACGAGGAAAAGACATCTATACAAGATGGCAGAGAGGACAGGCATCAGCATACCTACGTACGATGGTGTTGGCGATATCGATAGTTATTTTGAGCGTTTGGAATGTTATTGTGAACTTATGAAGACGCCAGAGGAACGTAAGGTTGCCCTTCTTTTGTGTGGCTTAACAGCCGGACAGTACGATACGCTTCGAGATCTTGGATCACCTGAGGTACCAAGGTCTTTGGACTTTGAGACACTGGCAGCAAAATTGAAGGACCATTTCGGTACTGTCAGAAACGTGAGGATCGAGCGAGCGAACTTCCGATCAATTCGACGAAACGATGGTGAAAGCGTGGCAGATTTCGAGGTTCGCCTTAGGAATGCTGCTGTGAGGCATTATGGATTTACTGGGAATGTTTTAGATGAAAACTTGGTGGAACAGTTCATCGTTGGAATCGGACACCCGATCATTGAGAGGAAGCTACTGGAGAAAACATCGTTAAAACTATCAGAGGCTGTGCAGTTAGCGAACACGTTCTTACTTTTGGAAAATAAAGTTGAAAGCCACCCTACGCCATCGCAGGAGAGTGTAGCACGAGTTCAGGCGGCCATAGAATGTTACCGTTGTGGCCGAAAGGGACACAGGTCTAATGACAAAGAAGTCTGTCGAGCTTTTGGACGAAAATGCAGGGATTGTGGAGAATTGGGACATTTTGCGGGAGCAAAATTTTGCAAAGGAAAAGAGGATGTACCACGTGGCCGACAACAAACCCCAGCAACCATGACACGCCGCAGAGGACAACAAAATCAAGTTATCGAGAAGGAGGACGACGATCAAAGTAGTTTAAGTCAAAGGGACACTGCGTTAGGTAATTTATGTTCAGTAGGGGGAAATATTAATAATGTAGGAGAGAGTCCTGTCTGTAAGGCAAGCTTAGCTGGGAAAGAGGGGTTTATTTTTGTAACTGACTCAGGTTCATCAGCAAATATTGTTTCCATTAGAACTTATGATAGAATTAAGAACCACGTTAATTTAAGACCAACGAAGAAGAAATTATACGCGTTTGGTCAATCTAACGCTTTAGAACTTAAGGGAGAATTTAACGCAGAAATTATTGTAAATAATCGTAAAACTTCAGCTTTGTTTTATGTATATGGCGGAAATGCAGTTGTAAGTAACTTAATTAGTCACATTACTGCCAAGATGTTAAATTTGCTACAGGTTAATTCTGTTAGTAATGCGATGCCGCGTACTTTAGATTCGGAAATTAAAGCGCAGTTTCCGGAATGTTTCGTGGGGGTTGGTAAACTAAATGATACTAAGGTTAAGTTACATGTAGAACCAAACATTGAACCAGTTGCACAGCCAGTAAGACGACTACCTTTTGGGTACCGAGATAAAGTTGCTGACCTATTGGATCGACTTCAAGAGGAAGACATAATTGAACCGGTTGAAGGCGATGCTTCAAAGTGGGTGAGCCCAATTGTTGTTGTCCCTAAGAACAACAATGATATACGTATGTGTATTGACTTTAGAAAGGTAAATAAGGCAATTATACGTGAGCGATATCCAATTCCCACAATGCAGGAAATGTTAGCTGAGTTGAATGGTGCTAAAGTATTTTCTAAGTTAGATTTAAAGCAAGGTTTCTTTCAGTTAGAGTTAGAGGAAGAATCGCGTGATATCACCACATTTACAACTCATGTAGGATTCTTTCGCATGAAAAGGTTAGGAATGGGTGTATCTAGTGCGCCAGAGGTATTTCAGTATACTATTCAGAAAGTGTTAGCAGGATTACCAGGAGCTTTAAATTTGGCAGATGATATTGTAGTATTTGCTAGGGATGCAGAGGAACATAAGAGTAGATTATTAGATGTAATGAAGAGATTATCTGATAGGGGTTTAACACTTAACCCAGAGAAATGCCTCTTTGGTGTTTCGTCCATTAATTTTCTAGGTCATGTAATATCAGACAAAGGTGTAGCAGCAGATCCGAGTAAGGTAGAAGCTATTGTTAATGCCAGGGCTCCAGCCAATGTGGCAGAGTTAAGAGGTTTTCTGGGTTTAGTACAGTATGTAGGACGCTATATTTCAGATTTAGCCACTATTTCTGCTCCACTGTGACTGCCGTGACAGGCAGCCAGCGTGACATTTGAATGACTACACGTGATTTAGTAGATATTTAGTATCAGATTACAGTAGTAGTTTAGCTTATGTAATACCAGTGTTCAAGCATGGTCAAGCTGTGTCTGATGGCTCAAGTTTTTTCTAAAGGCTAGACAAGGTAACCTTTTATGATTCCTTTGTAATCAATGTAATGCATGGTTCAACATTGTCATTTTGATGATTAGATGTTATTTAGCGTGTATTTTTAGACAACAGTTCGCTAATCCAAGTGATTGTGTAATTGGAGTATCTATTATCGATCGGTATACAACTAGAGAGTTTGTAGTAATTTTCTATGTTATTCATCATTGTATTTTAGTTTTACGATTACGATATTAAAGAGTATCAAGATCCGTATAAAACCCTAGCCATAGCTGCGTCGGTAGCTACAGTAAAACTTGCCTAAAATGGAAAGTAACACACGTGTGGCGTCGCCGGATTCCACGATCGTCAAGTTAACGCGCAGTCACAGCGAAACACAGCTCGCTGGAGCTTATGATATGACCGATTCTAATGCTATGCCCGATACAGTAAGCGAGGGTCAGCCACGCAGTCGAAGGACGAGAACATTGACCGCTAGGGGTCAGGATTTCATGGAATCGTTAAAAGAAAACAATCTAAAACAAGCCGCTAGGAAACTAGAACGCCGCGTAAACGATTTAGAGCTCCTTTGGCTGGACCACGATTCCCAAACCCTCAGAGCTGAACGTCATGAGCTCGAGCAATGTCGAAACACGGTTGAAATCTCGATAGAACAATTGAAACAAGTATCCCTTGTGACAGCAGAGTCACAACGCGAATTAATTGCCTTTAGCGAAGAGCAAACAAAGCAAGCTTTGATACTCATAAGAAAGATAGGCGATAGAATCTTCGAATTGGAGAAAGATGAGTTGCGTTCTCGTCGGAGTAGAAGCACAGCAACCTCTAAGACTTCCAAGCGAGCGGACAGCATTGTCCAAAGAATGAAGCTATCGCTAGCTCAAGAAGGTGATATCAAATTTGCTCGTTTGCGAGCAGATTTCGAGTTAGAAGTGCAGCGTAGACGATACGAGTTTGAAGAATTGCAGAGATTAAAACTATATGAACTTGCTAAAGCCGAGGAATTATTCGATATTAATGAAAAGGGCCCAATGCCATCATTAGATGACGATCTAAGACAGCTCGAGATACAAGACGCGAACGAACGAGTGCGCAATTACTTATCATCCTTGGAAATCAATTCAGCAGACAGCAGATGTCAACACAACGTCCAGACCGGAAATCAACAGCAAAACGACGCGCGTGACATCGCGAACACTCAGACCGGAAGTCAACAAATAAATGCGCGTGACATCGGAAACACCGAGACCGGAAGTCAACAAATAAACGCGCATGACATCGGAAATGCTGAGACCGGAAATCAACAAATAAACGCGCATGACATCGGAAACGCTGAGGCCGGAAGTCAACAAATAAATCCGCGTGACATCGGAAACGCTGAGACCGGAAGTCAACAAACAAATGCGCGTGACATCGCAAACGCTGGGACCGGAAGTCAACAAATAAATGCGCGTTACATGGCAAACGTTGAAACCGGAAGCCAACAAGATAACGTACCAAACGTTTCAAACCTCGCACCTAGAGGTCAACCAAATGACGTATACCATAACTTGAATATACACACTGTGTTTAATACTGCCAATACCGAGAATAGAAATCAATTGCTCGACAATGCGTACTGTAATGAAAACAGCGAAGTCCGAAATAATCCACCAAATCAAAATTATTTGAGTACGCATATCCCTTTCAGCTCAAATATGCACGACGGAAATGAAAGGGATCGCGTATATGGCATTCCGATTCATGACAATGTCCGTAATCTTCTTAGTCAAGGTACACATGGTTTTGTCAATTTCAGCACATATGCCACAGGAAGCCCAAGCTGCTCAACCGTCAATCCCATTGTTACTAATGACATTCACATTTCCGACAAACCTGGTTCAATAGCTTACGCTAACCCGCTGCTTCAAAGGACACCATTCCAACCAATTGCACACTCGTCAGCGTTTGACAGCCAAGCTACAGCTAAAGATGGACCTACTCCGATGCAGTCCAGGGCTATGAAGCCCAACAAAGAACCCGACCCAGTCAGAGAGTTCTCGTTGCCTTATAACATACAGAGTTCTTACCCTTATCAGTACCATACTCCCATGAATCACTCAACAGCCCAAGATATCGGGATAGCCATTGCAGAGGGTATGGAAGCAGCACGCTTACCTGACTCCAAAACTTAATGTTTTTACCGGAAATCCTTTGGAATGGCCGACCTGGAAGGCTGCCTTTGAAACGGTGATTGAAAAAAGAGCGACGAATGCTGGAGAGAAGATTCTCTACCTGCAGCAGTACCTTGCTGGAGAAGCAAAGAAGGTTGTTGAGGGATACCAGTTCGTCCAGACGGTTGAAGCCTATGAAGAAGCTAAGAAAACACTCGAAAGACGGTTTGGACACCCCTCAGTTGTAGCGGAAGCCTTTCGAAGCAAACTAGCAACCTGGCCTCGAATCGCCCCTAAAGATGGGAAGGCTTTAAGAGAATTTGCTGATTTTCTAAGGACTTGTCAGCTAGCAATGATGTCAGTAGAAGATCTCGAAACGTTGAATAAACAGCATGACAACAAGCAGTTACTTAAGATCCTACCAAGTTGGATGCATCCCAAGTGGGGTACGAGGGTGAGAGATTACCAGTTCAAGCACGGTGAGACAAAATTTCCCCCATTCAAGGAGTTCGTTCAATTTGTCACCTGCAGTGCAGATATTCAATGTCTACCAGTACTGGCAGGGCTAGACTCGACTAAACCGCAAAGAGAACTTAAAGGAAAACCAGCAAGACACAACTATAATCGAAGCGGGGCCTCAACTTTAGCAACAGGAACAAAGGAGCTGTCCTCCAACAAGCAATCTTCATCCTGCTTGTGGTGCAAGGGAAATCATCATTTAAATACCTGCAAAGAGTTTCTAAACAAATCCCTCAGAGACAGAACTAAGTTTGTGATAAGAAAGGGTCTTTGTTTGCGCTGCTTAGAGCATGGCCACATGTCAAAAGAAAATAAGTGTAAGAGTGTCGTTCCTTGCGCCACATGCAAGCAAGAGCACCCGACGTGTCTACACGTAGATAAAGATAAGAACGCACCGCAGAAAGATGAAGCCGTGAAAAACGCAGAGTCAGCAGCTTCTAAATGCACCAGCGTTTGCAAATTAGAAGGTCAGCAGTCGGGTCAAGACCAATGTCTAGTTGTCCCAGTGTGGATATCAAGCAAAGAGAAACCACAATCTGAGAAACTCACCTATGCATTAATTGACTGTCAGTCAAATGCAACATTTATAACTGAAAATCTGAGATCAGCACTAGCGATTGAAGGCGTAAACAGCCATCTACTCCTCTCGACAATGCACCAGGAGAACGAAGTAATTGAGTGCAGGAAGATACAAGGCCTCGCAGTTCAAGACTACAACCGTAAGGTTTCTATTGATCTTCCCAAGACATTCACAAGGCCAGCTATTCCCTGCAAGCCCTCACAGATACCAAAGCCAGAGGTTGCCATGGAATGGAAACACTTACACTGCATTGCAGATGAGCTAATGGACTACAGAGATGATATCGAAGTGGGACTACTCATTGGAACTAACTGCCCCAAGGCAATAAAGCCAAGAGAGATCATCCCTGGTTCTGACGACGACCCATATGGTATTAAGACAGATCTAGGCTGGGGGATAGTGGGAAGAGTCTGCAAGGATGCAATTGAAGAAGACCTACCAACGAAACCAAACTCAAGCTGGTCCAACAACACCACAGCTCATAAAATCTTACCGAACATCTCTGAAGTGCACATCGAGCATAATGATGCCAAAACTGCAACCTTCACAACCGAAACTCGCGCTAGAGAGGTAGTAAGCCCTGCTGAGGTTAAAGAGATGTTCGAGAGAGATTTCCATGAGAAGTCCAGCGCAAGGCAAAAGGGTCTATCTGTTGACGATAGACGTTTCCTCAAGAAGCTCACGGAAGGAATACATAAAAGAGAAGATGGCCATTACGAGATGCCTCTCCCCTTTAAGTCAGACCTTGTTTGCCTTCCAGATAATAAATCGCAGGCTTTAAGACGGTTAGCTCAGCTCAAGGTTAGACTTAAGAGAAACGAGAAGTTCCGCAGCGATTACACAGAGTTCATGAAGAAGGTCATAGATGATTGTGCAGAAAGGATACCTCAGAGTGCCAGTCAAACTGATGGTCGAATCAACTATGTGGCTCACCATGGCGTCTATCACCCGAAGAAGCCCGATAAGATTCGGGTCGTTTTTGATTGCAGCGCTGTTTACAGAGGAACGTCCTTGAACAGCAATCTCCTTCAAGGACCGGATCTCACAAACAATCTTCTGGGCGTCCTCTGTAGGTTCAGACAGGAACCGATAGCACCCACGTGCGACGTCGAGGGCATGTTCCACCAGTTCTACGTAAATGAGGAAGACCGAGACCTATTAAGATTCCTGTGGTGGAAAGATGGCGACTTCGAAAGTGAACCAATAGAGTATCGGATGAAGGTACACCTCTTTGGTGCGGCATCATCGCCCGGGTGTGCAAACTTCGCATTCAAGAGAGCCGCTGAAGACGGAGAGCGTGAATTCGGTCCCGACGCTGCAAACTTCATCAAACATGATTTCTATGTCGACGATGGGTTAAAGTCTGTGGCCACTCCAGAAAAGGCGGTAGAAGTCATTACAAGATGTCAAGGTATCTGTGCTAAGGCTGGATTACGACTCCACAAGATAAGCAGCAACAGCAAAGAAGTGATACAATCTATACCGTCAGAAGACCGTGCGAAAAGTCTACAGCAGATCGATTTCAGTCAAGATCCCCTCCCTATCGAGAGAACCCTTGGCGTTATGTGGTGTATAGAGACTGATTGCTTCCAATTCAAGATAGCTGATCAGGACCGACCATTCACACGGCGTGGTATCCTGTCTACTGTATGTTCAGTATTCGACCCCCTTGGATTCCTCGCTCCAGTTGTCCTGGTCGGAAAACAACTTCTACAAGAGCTTTGCCGCGAAGCGTTGGACTGGGACGAGCCAATCAGTGAAAAACTCAAACCAAGGTGGAAGAAGTGGCGCAATGAATTAAGCATGTTGGAAGGGATTCAAATACCTAGATGCCACAAGCCCGATGACTTTGGAAACGTAAAGTATGTTGAGATCCACAACTTTTCTGACGCGAGTCTAAGTGGCTATGGTCAGTGCAGTTACCTTCGGTTGGTGAACAAGGAGGATCAGGTTCACTGCACTCTTCTCATGGGAAAGGCACGAGTGATCCCACTGAAACCCATCACAGTCCCTCGACTGGAACTCACAGCCGCAGTAGTATCTGTAAAGGTCTCTCAATGGTTGAAAGAGGAGCTTGAATATGAAGACGTCAAGGAGTATTTCTGGACTGACAGCCAAGTAGTTCTGGGCTACATTAACAACAGTGCAAGAAGATTCCACATCTATGTAGCCAATCGCGTCCAGCAAATCCACGAGTATTCCGAACCGAAGCAGTGGCAGTACGTAAGTACGGAATCAAATCCTGCAGATGCGGCATCAAGAGGGATGCTACCAGAGGAATTTCTAAAGAATGAGTCCTGGTATCGAGGTCCCGAATTTCTTTGGAGGCCTGGCCGCTTCGTACCACAGGAACAGGCGATTCCGGATGTGAGCCCGGAAGACCCAGAGGTAAAGATGGTTACAAGTCTCGCCACACAGTCTGATGAGTGCCATTCGTCCTTCGATACCAGCCGCTTCGATCGCTTCTCTAATTGGTTCTTGGCAAAGAAAGCAGTAGCCCATTGTCTTCGTTTCAAGAAATTGCTGAAAGAACGCGTCAGTAAAAGGCGACACAATGGAAGGGAGAACAAAGAAGCTGCCAAAACTGGTCCTGTTACACTAGAGGAGCTGCAGCAAGCAGAGATTGCAATCCTGCAAACCATTCAGCAGAAGCATTTCGAGGATGAAATCCAGAAACTGACTTCCTTAGACGTCAGAGAGGATATTCCTAACAGAGTTACAACAAGACTCCGCAACAAAGCATTGAAGAAATGTAGCAGCCTTTATTGCCTAGATCCTTATATAGATGACGCTGGGTTGCTCCGGGTTGGTGGTCGCCTTCGACGAGCCAGCATGGACGAACAACTCAAGCATCCAGTGATATTGCCTAAACAATGTCACATTACTCAAATCATCGTGCGCCACTACCATAATGCGACAAAGCATCAGGGCAGGGGAATCACATGCAACGAAGTTCGACAGCATGGGTACTGGGTAATTGGTGGTTCGTCGGTGGTGTCAACGATCATTGCCAAATGTACAGTATGCAAGAAGCTTCGGGCCCCTGTACAACAGCAGAAGATGGCTGACCTGCCTGCAGATCGTTTAGAGCCAGCGCCTCCTTTCTCTTATTGTGGTGTCGATTACTTTGGACCATTCACGATAAAAGAGGGCAGGAAACAAGTGAAGCGCTATGGTGTGTTGTTCACCTGCATGGCCTCACGAGCCATACACCTGGAAACCGCAGTTGCTCTATCAACCGACTCCTTCTTAAATGCTATGAGGCGTTTCCTGTCCGAACGTGGACCAGTGCGTCAGATCAGATCTGATTGCGGGACAAACTTCGTTGGCGCAAGGAATGAATTGAAGGAAGCCCTGGATGAAGACAAGATACGCGAGACGCTTCTCAAGGAGAACTGCGAATGGGTGACATTCAAGATGAACCCACCATCCGCAAGCCATGCAGGTGGGGTATGGGAGCGCCAGATTCGAAGTGTACGGAATGCACTGCATCCACTTCTGATTGAGGCTGGAAGTCAGCTCGACGATGAAAGCTTCCGGACACTGATGAAAGAGGTACAAGCTATTGTAAATTCACGGCCCCTGACCACGATGAGTGCAGATAACCAAGAACCCCTGACTCCAAACCACCTTTTAACCATGAAGTCGAAGGTGCTGTTGTCCCCCCCTGGTGTGTTCATGAAAGCGGATCTGTACTGCAGCAAGCGATGGAGGAGAGTACAACATCTAGCGAATGAGTTTTGGAAGAAGTGGAGAAGAGAGTACCTCCAAACACTACAAGTCAGAAAGAAGTGGGAATCACCCACCAGGAATGTGCAAGTGGACGATGTAGTCATCATCAAAGACGACAACCTTCCCAGAAACGAGTGGAAGTTGGCAAGAGTTGATGAGGTCTTCCCCAGTGATGATGGACTGGTTCGTAAGGTCCGCCTCGCAGTTGCTACAGCTCAGCTCGACAACAAGGGGAAACGGCTCACAGAAGCAAAGTACTTGGACCGACCCATCCAAAAGCTTGTTGTACTGCAACGCGCAGCTGAAAAGATTCATCGTTAAGAAGATTCCCCATCGAGGAGCCAATCTCAAGTCTCAACACTCAGATAAGATGAACATTATTGATATGAACTTTATAAGAATTGACATTTTACATTTATTTGATTGTTACGGTTATATTGAATTTATGCTTTAATTTGATTGGACAGTGGTTTTCCCACTGTGGGGAGCCATGTGACTGCCGTGACAGGCAGCCAGCGTGACATTTGAATGACTACACGTGATTTAGTAGATATTTAGTATCAGATTACAGTAGTAGTTTAGCTTATGTAATACCAGTGTTCAAGCATGGTCAAGCTGTGTCTGATGGCTCAAGTTTTTTCTAAAGGCTAGACAAGGTAACCTTTTATGATTCCTTTGTAATCAATGTAATGCATGGTTCAACATTGTCATTTTGATGATTAGATGTTATTTAGCGTGTATTTTTAGACAACAGTTCGCTAATCCAAGTGATTGTGTAATTGGAGTATCTATTATCGATCGGTATACAACTAGAGAGTTTGTAGTAATTTTCTATGTTATTCATCATTGTATTTTAGTTTTACGATTACGATATTAAAGAGTATCAAGATCCGTATAAAACCCTAGCCATAGCTGCGTCGGTAGCTACATCCACTAAGGGAGTTGACGAGAAAGTCAGTCAAGTTTGAGTGGACAAAGGAAAGGGAGGAGAGTTTTCAGGCAATTAAAAGCCGTATTAGTGCGAGTGAAGCGTTAGCTTATTTTGATAGAGAAGCTGAGACAACAGTGGTAGCAGATGCTAGCCCTGTAGGATTAGGCGCTGTGCTAATTCAGAAGCAAGGAGGTATTGATAGAGTTGTAGCATATGGACACAGGAGTTTGTCTGATGTCGAGGGAAGGTATTCACAGACAGAACGTGAGGCATTAGCATTAGTTTGGTCGTGCGAGCATTTTCGTATGTACTTGTTAGGAATTGAGTTTAAGTTAGTTACAGATCACAAACCATTATCTTATATCTTTAAAAATTCTGAGTCAAAGTCTACACCCAGGTTAGAGAGGTGGAGTTTAAGGTTAGAGCCATATAATTTCCAGATAGTTTACAGGCCAGGTGAGAGTAACATAGCGGATCCAATGTCTCGATTAGTAAACAATAGGAGTGATTGTCAGCCCAATACAATAGACGATACTGCAGAGTATATTTCTATGATAGGACAAGAGGCAGTACCAGAAGCCATGTCGTGGGAAGAGATTAAAGCGAGTTCAGATTCTTGTGAGGTTATTCAGATAGTTAAGGAGGCTATTAGGACTGGAAAGTGGGACAAGTGTTCAAGTAGTGTAAAGGCAGTAAAGAGCGAATTAAGTGAATGTGATGGAGTGATTTTGAGAGGAAAGAGAATTTTTATACCACCTAGTTTACAGTCTAGAGTTTTAAGCTTAGCTCACGAGGGACACCAAGGAATAGTCAAGTGTAAGCAGAGGTTAAGGAGTAAGGTCTGGTGGGTAGGGATAGATAAGGACGTTGAGACTATGTGTAAGTGTTGTGAGTTATGTCAGTTAGTATCAGGTTATGACCCTCCTGTGCCCATAGCAACAACAGAAATGCCAACAGGTCCATGGGAATTTTGTAGTACAGATCTGTTAGGCCCATTACCGGATGGTAGATATGTGATAGTCATTATCGACTATTACAGTAGGTATTTTGAGGCAGCTCTAACGAAGTCAACTAAGGCAGAGAACATAATAGAGTTTTTAGATGGTATTTTTACTAGATTTGGATATCCTGAAGTTCTTCGTTCAGATAATGGTCCGCAGTTTATTTCACACGAGTTTCAGTCATTCCTTCAGAGTAATGGTGTGAAGTGGCTATCAACTACACCGTTATGGCCGCAGGCAAATGGTTTAGTTGAGCGAGCCAATAGGTCTATTTTAAAGGTACTAAAGATAGCTACATTGGAGAAGGCAAATATTCAGAAAGAATTCAGAAAGTTTTTATTGGCATATAGGTCCACCCCTCACTCAGGTACAGGTAGTACGCCTTTTTCACTTATGTTTGGTAGGGAAATGCGCACTAAGTTACCGCAATTAGACTTTACAGGTAGTGATCCAGAAGTAGCTAGAGAAAGAGATATGGAGTACAAGTTAAAATTGAAGGAGTACGCAGATAGGAGAGCAGTTGAGTCTGACATAAAGGAAGGTGATAGGGTAGTTATGCGTAATGAAAGACAGGGTAAGCTAGAACCTAACTTTAGATCAGAGAAGTATAAAGTAGTTAGTATGAGTGGGACGGATATAGTATGTCAGTCAGATCAAACAGGCACTACTGTTAGGCGCAATGTACAATTTGCAAAGAAGATATCGGTCATGCCCGATCAAGGTCCATTTCAGAAACCAGAACCAGCAGAACCACTAAGTGAGGCGACTCCAGAATTACCTCAAGCAACCATGGTGCGATCAAGTGCTCGTGTACGAAAACCACCAGCAAAGCTGAATGATTATCTTGTGTACCAGTGAAGGATTACTGTTGTGTACTGTGTTCATTGTTTCTCATTAAAAAGGGGGAGGGATGTAGTGTACAAATAACTCCTTAGATATGTAAACAAATGCTAAGTGTATATAGAATGTTTAAGTTACTATGTACTTTTGGATTAACCACTAATTATACCTATCGCCAGTACCGGTCAGCGGTACTCATTATTTATGCACGTGACCGACCCGTGGTCGGCCATCTTGATTATTCTGTTCTAGTTCCGGCATTAAAGCTTTCAGGTTTTGTGTATTGGCCTTTCCTTCCTTACTAACTGGCGTGGTGGCAGTCGCTGGTCTTACCCAAGCTTCTACATCGCCTTGAGTCAACAAATCGACTAAAAGAAGAGCCAAAACGGCAAAGAGTCGCCGAATAAGCACTTAATCTTCCACTCGATCGCTGAGAGCTACGACATGGCTTCAACTCACCGAGCCCCAAAACAGTGGTGCTTAACGAAAACCGAAACCATCAACAGCTTCGAAAACTGGAAGCAAAACCTCGTCTATTCTCTGTCGTTAGACAGTAATTTCGCCCCCTTCCTCGCGGAAGGATTCCAATGGCAAAAGAAAACAAAAACCCAACCGCTACGTGGTCTCACCAACGATGATGAATCTGTACCCGAAGCTCGCCGTCTAACCGCCCAACAGAAAGCGAATTTTCTCGAGCTTATGCTGGGACAGATCGCGAACTATTGTCCGATAATCTCAAGGAATTCCCTCGTAAAGAACTCAACGTCCTTGGAGTCTATCTGGCAGACAATCCGACAACACTTTGGTTTCCAAGTGACTGGAGCCCACTTCATTGATTTATCCGAAATCCTTCTAGAGCCTAACGAACGTCCAGAAGACTTGTACCAACGTCTTATGGCTTTCGTGGAGGATTGTTTGCTGAGAACCAATGACCTTACACACCATGGAGAAGTCATGGATGAGGATGAAGAGCTCTCACCAACCCTCGAAAACCTTGTTGTGTTAACCTGGCTAAAGTTAATCCATCCTCACCTCCCAAGGCTAGTTAAACAACGCTACGGGACCGAGTTGAGGTCTCGTACCCTCGCTTCCATCAAGCCCGAGATCTCCCAGGCACTCGAGTCCTTACTACAAGAGATTCACGCAGCGGATGACGCCAAAGCCCTGCGTTCTGCAGTCACCAGTGAGTTCGGACATAGTCCCCAACGAGGTAGAGCCGCTGCCAAGGCACGACCCAAACCCCCCCGACAGGAGAAGATTTGCCCCCTGTGCAAACAGGCTGGACGCTCCGACACACGACACTTCCTAAGCCAATGCGATTTTCTCCCCGATAATGACAAACGCTACATGGCGAAAGCCCGCCAGATAGTGGACATCTTAGACGAGGAACCCACCTATGAAAGTGAATTTTGTCCTCCGTCACCATACTCAGAGGAAGAGGCCGTCAACTCTCCTCCCGTCGTTTACAGGATCCAAACGAGGCAGTCCCCATACCTGGACGCCTTCGTCGGACACCTTACCACCCGCATAACAATTGACAGCGGAGCTACTGGTAACATGATACGTCAGTCCACTGCCGACCGTCTTGGAGCCACAATCACACCAAGCTCTCAATCTGTACACCAAGCCGATGGGTCCTCTACACTCAAAGTCACCGGTGAAACCCGAATCACTCTTGCAAGGGATAAACACTTATTCCACTTTGAAGGCCTAGTCGTCCAAGATCTTGATGTAGAGATACTCGCAGGGACACCATTCATGGAACTAAATGACATCGCCGTCAGACCTGCAAAGAGGGAAGTAATCCTAGGCGACGGTTCCAGCTACGCCTATGGTTCGTCCTGTAACCAGCACTCCAACCCCACCGCTCGGTATGCGTTCCTGCTGAGAGCCCCACCTTCTGCCCAAACTATCTGGCCTGGAGAATACCTTGAAGTCGAATTACCTGCTGATGCTCCCTCAGACTGCGAATATGCTCTTGAGCCCCACAACGTTGCCGTTAGTTCAAAGCAACAGACTTGGCCCAACCCCTGCATAGTCTCAAGTGTAGCACGGCGCATCCGTATCCCGAACCTGTCGTCTGAGCCACTCACACTAAGACGCAATGAGCATGTCTGCCATGCTACACTCACCTTTCAACCCGAGACCAAGCCTGAGAGTGCTAAAGGCAAGCCACCTGTGCGTATTCAGCCTGGAGTACTCCACTCTGCTGCCGTTCAGATCGATCCTGACAACCAACTACCACAAGACATCCAAGCTGAGTTTAAGTCACTGATGAAAGAGTTCGACTCTGTGTTCGACCCTAACTTCAAGGGTTACAACGGTGCTGCAGGTCCATTCCAAGCCAAAGTCAACATGGGTCCAGTTGAGCCACCGCAACGCAAGGGTCGCCTCCCTCAATATGATCGAGGTAAACTCGTCCTTCTTCAAGAAAAGTTTGATGAACTTGAAGAACTCGGCGTCTTCGAAACACCAGAGAAGGCAAACACCACGGTTGAATACCTCAATCCCTCCTTCCTCGTCAGAAAGAACAATGGTGGTCATCGCCTCGTTACAGCCTTCGCTGACGTTGGCCGCTACAGTAAGCCGCAGCCTTCCCTTCTTCCAGATGTTGACACCACCTTGCGACACATTGCCCAGTGGAAGCACCTTATCAAGACAGACCTGACAAGCGCCTTCTACCAGATACCTCTGGCGAAAGAGTCCTTGAAGTACTGTGGCGTCGCCACCCCATTTAAGGGCGTACGAGTCTACAAGCGCTCTGCAATGGGGATGCCCGGGTCGGAAACCGCCTTAGAGGAGCTTATGTGCCGCGTGCTTGGCCCACTTCTCCAGGAGGGTTCAACAGTGAAGATAGCTGACGACCTTTATTGCGGCGGAAATACACCTCAGCAGCTACTTGAAAACTGGAGAAAACTTCTTCAAGCCCTTCACAGATGTGATCTCTGTCTTTCAGCTTCTAAGACAGTCATCAACCCTAAAGAAACCACTATACTTGGCTGGATCTGGACAGCTGGTACCCTAAAGGCCAGCCCACACCGAGTTAACACTCTTGCCTCCTGCCCCCAGCCTAACACAGTTGGTCAGATGAGGTCCTTCGTCGGTGCATACAAAGTACTCTCCCGCGTCATTCCCCAATGCTCTTCATACCTTGCACCACTCGACAATGTCACTGCTGGTCATCAGTCTCAAGAAACCATTTCGTGGACGGACGAACTTCGAGATGCCTTCAGAAATGCCCAACAGGCTATACAGTCCACTAAATGCATAACACTACCCCGGCCTGATGACCAACTATGGATCGTCACAGATGGAGCGGTACGAAATCCTGGCCTTGGAGCGACACTTTACATAACAAGAAACAACAAACTTCTCCTGTCAGGATTCTTCAGTGCTAAACTCCGTGGTGCACAGTCTACATGGCTACCCTGTGAAATAGAAGCACTATCCATAGCTGCAGCCACCAAACACTTCAGTCCCTTCATCATCCAGTCGAGTAAGAATGCCAGCATACTCACCGATAGTAAACCCTGCGTTCAGGCCTTTGAAAAGCTCTGCAGAGGCGAGTTCTCGGCAAGTCCCCGTGTATCCACCTTTCTATCAGTTGTAAGCCGGTACCAGGCCTCCGTGCGACACGTCGCTGGATCAGCAATCCTTCCCTCAGACTTCGCAAGCCGCAACGCTCCCCCGTGCGACAATGAAACCTGTCAAATCTGCACCTTCGTCAGCGACTCCAGAGAATCAGTTGTCCGCTTCACATCCATCCAGGATGTCATTGATGGTAAAGTCCGCTTACCCTTCACCAGCCGCACTGCATGGTTATCCATTCAGACTGAATGCCCTGATATGCGTCGTACTCATGCGCATCTTACCCAAGGAACACGCCCTTCAAAAAAACTGAACAACATCAAAGATGTCAAACGTTACCTTAATGTGGCAACCATCGCTTCTGATGGTCTTCTAGTCGTTAAGCGCAACGAGCCTCTAGGCCCAACACGCGACTGCATCATTGTTCCCCGACAAGCTATTGATGGATTACTTACTGCACTTCACATCCAACTTCACCACCCTAGCAGTCATCAGCTGAAGATGGTCGCCAAACGCTACCTCTTTGCTCTCGACATGGATAAAGCCATTGATCGCGTAACCTGTGGATGTCACACATGTGCTGCCTTACAACAATCACCTCATGCACGTCTCGAACAGTCAACCTCACCCCCACCCGACGTCGTGGGTCAATCCTTTGCTGCCGATGTCATCAAACGTTCACGCCAGCTCATACTTGTGCTACGAGAGACTGTAACATCCTATACAGTCACCAGCCTCTTAAAGGATGAACGACACACCTCGCTTCGCGATGCTCTTATTCAACTCTGTATTCAGCTTCGCCCACTAGACGGCCCTCCGGCCATAATACGAACTGACCCTGCACCTGGGTTTAAAGCACTTGTAGATGACAAGCTGCTAAAGCAATATCGGATCACAATTGAGTTAGGTCACTCAAAGAATCCCAACAAGAATCCAGTAGCTGAGAAAGCCATCCAAGAGTTGGAACACGAACTACTCAGACAAGACCCCCTTGGCGGACAAGCGACAGACCTAACCCTCTCCGTTGCTACAGCTTCCCTCAACTCCCGAATCCGCTCACGCGGTTTGTCTGCAAGAGAAATGTGGACGCAACGAGACCAATTCTCAAACCAACAGATACCCCTGAATGATGATCGCCTACTTACCATACAGCACAAGCAACGCCTAAAGAATCACCCTTTCAGCGAGTTCGCCAAAGCCCCAACGAGTCTACCACGCTCAGCTCAACCAATTACTGTTGGTGATTTAGTCTATCTCCATACTGACAGAAACAAGTCACGTGCCAGAGATCGGTATCTGGTTGTCTCTATCGAGAACTCGTTCTGCAACATCAAAAAGTTTATTGGCAACCAATTACGCAGTTCATCATACCGTGTTAAGCTATCCGACTGTTTCAAAGTCCCTGCTGATACCACATTCAACCAGGACTCCCTCAGACGTATCACAGATGAAGATGCTGAAGTAGACATCCCTGTTGAAAGATCCCCTCCTCCCTGCCCTCCACCAATCCCTACCGCAATCTCTACACCTGTCCCCCAGACCGGACAGCCAGAAGCGCAAGAGTGCTCATCACCAGCCGAACCCGACCCAACCGAAGAAACCAATGAAGCAGATGTGCCATCCCCGGCCCCGTCCGTGGTTCCACCAGTTCAAGAAGGACTGTGCAGATCAACGCGACCTAGACACACCCCTGCACATTTAGCAGACTATATTACTGACATTTAATCTAGTTGTTGTTGACATTTACTCTAGTTGTGTAAATCTCCTTATACAAAGCGTTTTATATAGACTTTATGTTCCCGTTCCAAACTGTTAAAGACATTGAAAGAAAAAGGAAGTCACGCCAGTACCGGTCAGCGGTACTCATTATTTATGCACGTGACCGACCCGTGGTCGGCCATCTTGATTATTCTGTTCTAGTTCCGGCATTAAAGCTTTCAGGTTTTGTGTATTGGCCTTTCCTTCCTTACTAACTGGCGTATAAAAGTGATTGTAATAATAATTAGTTCAGTAGTCATATTGTAGTAGAGAGCTTGAAAGGCTGAATAAACGGTTTGGAAGGCACTGAAGTCTGGTGTTGTACTTTAAAATTCGTACTTCCATGAACACTTATTATCCACCAAAAATATTTATGGAGTCTTTTTAAAGCTGTCTGTATAAAAAAGGTATCTTTTTTCCTGCTGAATTTTGCTAAATTTCTCACTTGGTTTGGTTGACTGAAGTGCGGAAGAAGTGGTTTGTTGACATGTGTTCATGGAAATTCTGAATGGCCCTGGAGCTATCAACAATGAATTTTAGGACAGTGTACCAAAAAGGTAGGTCTTTATGCATCAGTATTTCTTGTGGGTAGTTAAAAATAAGGATCAAAAGCTTTTATTTTAAAATAACAGCAAACTCGATCGGAGTTATTCCTCTGAAATCCCATTTTTGTGTGATTTTGACAGTGATTATTTGTTACACCCCAAGATATATCCCACCTAAAGTCTCGAAAAATGATATTGCCACTGTTGGTGAAGTTGAATAACGACTTCAAACGATTATCTTTTAGGGGGGAAGTTTGAGAATTTTGATGGTATTTAGCAATGTGTAATGTACAAGCAAATTTCATGCTGGTCAAAATTAAGCCTAAATTAATCTTCAATCACTTGATGTCAACACTTTGCTTCTTTTGAGGCTGTTATTGAGCATTGAGCATGAATTATTTTCGGGAGTTTGAGAAATCAGTCAGAAAAGAGAGGTCCTAAGTGTCCTTTACAGTTGAGCTATTTTTTCTGGATGCCAACTTTACAATTTTACTCATGTATATGCATACAACAATGAATCTTATAATTATAATATTGTAAAACCTTCAAGATAAGATAGATCTGCATTGAAGGAGGGATCAGACCTAACATTGAAGATGCTAGCTAAGCATGTTAATTATATTTATCCTGAAATTTAACAGCCAGAACTTTTGAAAAAAGTTAAATGGATTGTGTGTTTATGTCTGTTTGCCAACACACGTACTGGGCACTTCCTAACTTAATTACGTAGGTAAGTTAAGAAGTGTACAGTCTGTTGCAGGCACCCCACTCTTGTATATATTTATAGACCCTTGCTATTACGGAAACTAAATGACAATCCAAAGGGTGTCCACTATAATGAGAGGTGATAAAGTCAACTAAATTGCCATCTTTTCCATTATTCTCATAGATTTGCAACCACTATACATGAGGGTTTCCTAGCAACTCAAACAAGCCAGCTCATATGCATAGTCCAGTATTTGGAGATGGTGTTTATTAGATGCTATTAGTGAAGTGATATCAATAACTTCCAGGCTATGATATGTAAAAGGATCACAGCCAAACACAACATTTTTTGTTCTTGAACTATTTCAGTAGTATCTGTACACATATATTTGGGTGTGTATCATTTACATGTGTAGGATTATTTAGTGGGTGTGCATAGTTTAATGGTGTCAAGTCTGCTTAGTGTGTATTGATGTACTGATCTAGCAGCTGTTTGAAGTTGCATTTGTTGTTTTTAGATGATAACCTGTTGAAAATCTCTTTTTCTTTAGCTCCACAATTTGAACAAAATTTGTTAATCATAACAGGTACACAAGTATTACAGTAATAAGAAATACTATTGCAGTTTATATGAATACAAATTGATTTAAATTGTACGTGTAGACCTTCTGAAGCATTTTTAAGTGATAAAAGCATTAAAACAGTCATCACTTGAAGTTCCTTTTCCGTGTTTGTGTTTATTAAATGTGGCATAAAACTCGGTTTAGCTTTATATTTGTAACGTGTACTGCGCAAACCAAACATTTTCGAAATATTTTCGGCTTTACTGCATTCAAATACTAAAGTTGAGTATCGGTTTTGCGAGATGGTTATAACTTTTATGAAAGTAAGAAGAAAAACTTGTCTTTCCTGCCCTCAACAAACAGAAAACAACAAAGAATAAGCAGAAGAACGATAGCGAATTTTAATAGAGCCGCCATTTTCATTGCATGCTCCAGCGATCACATGAATTCCGTTCAGCGGACCGCGCATACTCGCAACGTTATCACCTGCTGCTCAGAAACACATGTATTTATTTTCTTTAACTAAGATTTATTTTTGGGCTTCCTTTGGTCATTGTTATCGGTCAACCCCCGAGTTACCTCGCTATTGGCGGGTTGATTTGATCAAAGTAGCACTTTAATAAGACAGGTGATAGTTTCAATAGTCTAAATGTCTTTTTTATCTACAAAACGTTAATGATATGCTGTATACATAACACTAAAAAAGAAGAAAATAGTGTCCCCATGGAGGAATCCCCATGATAAGTTAACCCCTAAAAATTGATACACCTATTTCAAAAAAGGTTGTCTCCGCTAAGAGCGATAGGCGATAGGTAATAGGTAATTCCAAGACCGCAAAGCAATATTGATTTCTAATTGATTTACATATGAATAGCCAAATATTTGATGGAAGAGTGTAAAGAAAGATTTAGGATGGCTTAATTAAGAAATCAATAGTGCTTTGCGGTCTTGGAATGACCTATTACCTATCGCCTATCGCTCTTAGCGGTGACAACCTTTTTTGAAATAGGTGTATAAAATGTAATGGTACTATTAGGCCTAGTTCAAACGTCGCATCTCATGTGCCAAACTCAATGCAAATTAGTCAAATCTTTTGTTTCTTCTCATTATCATGTCATTTGCATTGAATTCAGCACATGTGAGATGCGACGTTTGAACTACAACGGCGTGCAGAACCTGTTGAGACACTATCCCAATGTTGGCCTTAATAGCGTTGCGCAGCGATACTAAAAATAGCCCGCTTAATAGATGCATGACTCAGACAAACATTATGAATCTGAAATCGTACTGAATAGAACATGGAGAAACTTACATTTTATTATGAAAACGTTGCTTATGTTTTAAAAAATGAGCATTAAAATCCAAAATACCGAAATCGGGCTCAAGGAGATGAAAATTTTGGTTTGTTTGTCTGAGTTGTGACGTCACGGTTGCGCTTCGCTATTAGCCAACCCTGTTTTATGCTCCCCCTCCCCTCTCTCTCAATATTGAGTAGGCCGGGGAGATTCCTGCTAGGTCCAACACTTGACCCAACCAACATTGTGTCGGGGGGAGGGGGATTAAGAATATATAGCCGTTCCACGACTTACATGGTGGGTATAATATCAAAGAACGTCAATTTTAGGGCACAATGTCTCAACTATTCTGCACGCCGTTGTAGGCGTTAGTGTCTCTGCTAGCCCTTAACTTGAGTAATAGAGGACAGAGCGACGTGCTTCTTGACGGTTTATTGCTAAACATAAAACTACAAACAGGATACAAATAAGAATAAGTCTAAATGTTTGGAAATATAAAGATCTAAATTATATAAAAATTAACTTATCAACTATCCCGCTCTATACTCAGGTATATCGCATCGCAGATCATTCTTGAATGATGTCGCAAAAAAACCCCTCAAGTATTTTGAAAAAAAAATCTTAGCAATGAGGAAAAACAAAAAAACAAAAACAAACAAACAAAAACAAACAAACAAACAAAAAAAAAAACCTAATGAATTTGCATAAGCATCTCTCGAAGGAAACGAAACGATTACCAGAACAATTTACTCTAGACTCGAGGGAAAATAACCTAACAGGAAACGAAAATAATACCAACACGGAAACGAAAATAACACAAATCCAGAAAAACGACCCAAGCTTGCATTTACAAGCCCAAAGAGGAGACATTTATGGTAAAAGAGGTTCGAGGAAGTGAAATATGCAAACATGCTCAGTTGAGCAAGAACATCCATATTACACATCACATATTCTCCATCTACAATCGTTACCTTGCCATGATTTTGCATTCTATCGAAATTCCGCCTCAACACCAAAATATATTACTTTACCTCAATAATCCCTCTTACCCATTCAAGGAAGAACAAGTTATTAACTGTATTTTTTGAAATCTGTTAGTTTTGCTTTGAAGCGAGGCTAACGTACTTGCGATTCAAATGCAACCTTGAGAAAAAGGGCTATTCGAAAGTTTCAGCTTCCATCCATCTTTTCAAGTGCAACAAAATGTAAATTGTTGGTGACTATTGTAAACAATGAAATAAATGACCAAGCAGCGAGAAGAAGATCTGTAGCTTTTAATCCACCTATTTTATACAAATATCAAATAGCGTTGTGTCAGATGAAAGGTTTGTCATGCATGACTCAGTCCATTCATCATTATCTTGGAGAATATTTCAAAACAGTTCTCGTTAAAACCTTCAACTTGTGCTTTACTATACTTAGGCGTGGTTCCCTCCAACAAAACTCTGTCATACATCTGTACCCCTGGTACAATCCAAGAAATGTTTTTGATTCCTTCATCAGTAGAGAACTCTAATGTGTTGAGTTGAAAGCATATAAAAGAAAGCCTAAAGCCATCAGACATTACACAATGAGCTGACAGTGGTTGATCAAGGGGCTTTCCAATCTTGTCACCATGGAGATGTGTTGCTTGGGCAACTAGTCTTGCAAATGTGAACATCAAACCTATGAATAATTTAAAAAAGCAAGAATCATTATAAAAACAAGAAACCATGCTTCCTTATAAATGAAAGCAAAAATTATTATATCAAGTCCTATATTTTAAGGTTAAATGTTTTTCCATCAACCACTAGGGCCAGAGCTTATGCAAATTCAAGCAAAACACTGGCTGATTTGAATCAGTTCGCAAGGACGACCAAGGGATTTGAAAAGAGCCTAAGACAAGATAAGGAAAGTTGGTAGTGTGACAGTATAGAGTAAAAATCGAATGCAAACGAAGCGACCGACGTCACCAACTCCCTTTGCATACGAGGAAATCACGTGCAGCCCCCACCGGGCAGAAACCACCCGCGCCGGCAGCGCACGGACGCCAGCGTGTCGCCCCCACGCAGTGTGTGGCTCACTGCGTCACGCACAACGTTGTCCACTCCCGTCAGGCCACCCAGGTCACGCATCCTATGTCACGCAACCTTTAATACGCAATCCACGTCACGCTTGGCGAAAATTGTTCCAAAACCTTCCGGCCGAGTGACGACACGCTCCGGGTGGTAGTGCCTCCCTGTGTAGTGGCGGACGGCTTCTGGCGTCCGTGCGCTGTCGGCGCGGGTGGCGCCTGCTCGGTGGGGGTTGCAGGTGATTTCGTCGTATGCAAATGGTTGGTGACGTCGGTCGCTTCGTTTGCATGCGTGCCTATAAGCCTTTACCTTTATGACGTTCCATACCTTTATCTATACCAGAATCCTCTGCAATAATCTTTCATAATCAAATTTAAAAATCCCTGGAGAATACAAACACTATATTCTTAAATTGCTGAAGAATAAATACCCCAAAGGAATTGTGGTATAGTGAGAGGTATGAAACGTCATAATGTTAAAGGCTTATTTGCATTCGAGTTTTTATACTGACACAGTTAATATGCTTTAAACCATCACAATCCCCACCACCAACAAGAGAGATTCTAGACACATATCATGGTGACGGCTGCAGTAAGCATGTCCAATCTTGACTTGAATGAAAAGGTCAAGAATGTTTCGGTTTTCACATGACGTCATTAAAAGCCTAGAGTATAAACTTTAAATCACTAGAGTACAAACACTAAAAGTGTGCAATACTTTGCACTATTTAGTACTAAATAGCACTAATTAAACAATAGAAAACAAAAGAATTTGCATAATTTAGCAGTATTTAGTACTATTTGTTGCACACTTTTAGTGTTTGTACTCTAATTAAACCTGGCTCTTTAGTATTTTGTATACATCATAGAAAGAAATTGCCCCTGAAAATTTGGGTTGTTTCTGTTTAGTTTTTGAGTTACTGGTGACCGAAACTTCAATTTTGTAATACTGTCACACTTACAGGTAGAGACTAAAACAGGAAGATAAGCAGGACATAAATGTTGCTTTATAAACATACATCAGAATAACTAGAGCGATAACACTAAAACCGTGAAATAACTTAGCAACTAAATAGAGACAAATAGTAGCAAAACCCTTTGTTTTCTATTGTTTCATTAGTACTATTTGTACTTTTTAGTTAGTACTTGTTTCACGGTTTTAGTGTTATCGCTCTAAGCAAATAATTTAGATGCAATTAGGGTATGATTTGGACTCTTGTTATTTTTTAAGCTGCCATGTTGGTATACAGCCGTGGTACACTAACATGGCAGCCCATACATTTCTTAGTAAAATGTCAGCATACATTTATATTCTTCATATCTTCGAAACAAAAACTCATCTTAATTTGAAACCTTGCAATACTACAGAGTTTTGGATACTCGTTTTGGTGCAATTACATGTACTTAAATTTTATTTAATGCTCTACAACGCATTTAAAATTTTTGATCACATCGAACGGTCCAGAAGCTACGTGAGTGAAAACAATCTAGATAATTAACAATTCAATAAACAAAACACTTTAAGTGAGACTAGAAACAATCTAAAAAACTACAATGTCAATTTTTTAATTACATAAACAACAAGCCAAAACTAGTTATGAAACAGTAACACTCCTGTTGTACAGTACTGCATCAACTCACAGAGCATGTGACTGGCACACAGCCATGGTATTGACGCAAACCATTAAAAAGTTTTCACAGTCATACAAAACAATTTCATGGTATCAAAACTGTAGCATAGCAAGTGACAACATAAAAGCTGGAAAAACAATTTCACAATAAACATATCGTTAACTAATTCACTACATGAAGCACAGGCAGCCCAGCTACTTCTCCTGACGATGTTTATTTTAATAATTGCTGACGCAGCGAGCGAGCCTGAAGCGAGCGAGCAAGGAAGCAAATCTAATTGCTGCCGCAGCGGAGCGAGCCTGAGCGAGCGCAGCAAGGCAGCGATCCTATTTCAGTAGCTAGCTAAAATCGAGATTTGGATACGACCACAATGCTTAGCGAGTGTCGCAAAAAACAATAGATTTCTTTGTTCTTGCTATCCCACAATGCAAAATTACTTCTTACCACCATGCTTTGCAAGCCTACACTATAAAACCTTATGCGTCTTCTCATCGTTGAGTGTCAACTGATTACTTCATGTAATGCTTTGAAAACACTGCCATTTGTTATTATATTCAATTCATTATATTACAATTTCTTATACTATCTTTCGAAGTAATAATTACGGTAAATAGTAGCTTTTAAAAATAGTTCATCTGGTGCCTTTAAATTGCCTTGCATCGCCTCGTGTTTTTCGCATCTTCACGACAGATCTAATGTTTATCAAGATTTAGTTTCAAATAGAGCGGGGCAAAGGGCATACAACGGCGTGAAAGACAAGATGACAGCAATCCGGCGTCATGTAATAGTTTGTAAAAGCTAATGGTAGTCGCATGTAAAATGAGGTATTTGAAAACAAAATACATTCCAGTTCTTTGGAAATATTTTTTGCATATTCTGTAGTAATCATGCATTTTATTTCGCGCTTCGATTTCTGAAGCGAACAACCTTGAGCAATCGGTTTATTGTATAAGGAAAAACAATATTAGGCAGCACTCACTAAATGTCAATTAGGCTAGTTGCTGCCGCAGCGGAGCGAGCCTGAGCGAGCGCAGCAAGGCAGCGATCCTATTTCAGTAGCTAGCTAAAATCGAGATTTGGATACGACCACAATGCTTAGCGAGTGTCGCAAAAAACAATAGATTTCTTTGTTCTTGCTATCCCACAATGCAAAATTACTTCTTACCACCATGCTTTGCAAGCCTACACTATAAAACCTTATGCGTCTTCTCATCGTTGAGTGTCAACTGATTACTTCATGTAATGCTTTGAAAACACTGCCATTTGTTATTATATTCAATTCATTATATTACAATTTCTTATAGAGTGCACGCACTTAATCCGTGAAACAAAAATAGTACAAAATATTGCTAAATTATGATAATTCCTTTGTTTCCTATTGTCTAATCAACACTATTTACTACTAATTAGTAGTGTTTGTTTCACGGATTAAGTGCATGCACTCTACTATCTTTCGAAGTAATAATTACGGTAAATAGTAGCTTAAATAGTTCATCTGGTGCCTTTAAATTGCCTTGCATCGCCTCGTGCTTTTCGCATCTTCACGACAGATCTAATGTTTATCAAGATTTAGTTTCAAATAGAGCGGGGCAAAAGGCGTACAACGGCGTGAAAGACAAGATGACAGCAATCCGGCGTCATGTAATAGTTTGTAAAAGCTAATGGTAGTCGCATGTAAAATGAGGTATTTGAAAACAAAATACATTCCAGTTCTTTGGAAATATTTTTTGCATATTCTGTAGTAATCATGCATTTTATTTCGCGCTTCGATTTCTGAAGCGAACAACCTTGAGCAATCGGTTTATTGTATAAGGAAAAACAATATTAGGCAGCACTCACTAAATGTCAATTAGGCTAGTCTACAAACTAGGTCTGACCGACCTCGATTTTAACCACAATGCTCTCTGTTCCGTGTTGAAGTACTTCATATAAGACCCGAACACTATACCACTCTAGAACAATAACCGTATTAATAATATATTGAGTCATACATGACGTACAGGGCTTTAAAAATAATCCAAAGTCCTATACTTCATGTCTGACCCTCTGGATAGACTTTGGCAATACAAAGCACAGAGTATCCTCAAATGTGGTCATACACCAGGTGTCAGCCTTTTTTACCACACTGCCTTGCGAGCCTAGCGTATAAAACCGTGCATGTGACATTCGTCCTCTCCACTCGCAAGTTTGACAACTTGAAACTGCCTCTAAAGGTAATTTCTATTTCGTACTGCTAAGTAAAAGCGTAATACTTTTAAGATGTTGGTTATAATTCTTCTTGAAATGTTCATCCTGCGAACATGAGCTGAATTTCTTGCTTCTGCCATCGAGAATTTGGCTGAAGTTATAACCCCTGTCAGAGGTTATATTTCGAGTATCATTTTAAATTGTTATTTGGAAGTTCAGATTGTTCCCTTTTGTTACTGTGTCTATACATCTAGTGAGCATTTTTAGATAAAATCGCATTGTTTTTATGAGATCACGCAGGTCACGACCCAAACTTCTGATCGGCGAATTGTTGCTCAACAGTTGCCAAATTCAACCAAGATGTTTCCTTCTTACAGTCGCATCTGTAGAAACGCGATTTTATGGATTAAGATTTATTTTGATGCACATTTTAAGTGTTTGTACTCTGTATTCACAACTCTTAAAATTCCAGTCCATGCGGACTTAGCCTCACTTCTGTGATACAAGAACAAAAGCAGAAATTTGAACAACAAAACAAATAGCTCCTGGGGTCGCTGCTGGGTTCGAGGCTAAGCCCGCATGTACTGGAGTTTTAACAGTCATCAATAACTCAAATTTTAATAACAAAAAATTGATTTGTTTATTATGTGGTGAGATATATAGTATTAGGATGTGGCTTCACGCAGCATCATCAAAATGCTGTAACACAATATATCCCACAGTAATCTTTGAATAGTAGATATTAGAAAACTGAAACTTACTATTGTTCAAAATAATCTTAAAGAACTGATTGTTTGATAAGTTTTTTTATTTTTCACGTTTTTTATTATTTCTTTATAATATCTTTATAATTATTTACATAAATTTCTTGAAGTGCATTCAATATGAATTGCAATGAAAGAAACATTTTCAATATATCTTGTTACAGTTAATTTAAAAGTCTATATTTTATAATTCAAATATTTCAGAATAAGATTAATTTGTTTAATATTGTATTTTCACTGATTGATCAGAAGTGATCTTCATCCAGTTTTGAAAAATGACTGTAATGATTAGTAGTTGATCAATATAATAAAAATGTAATTATACCTTACTACAAACTATTAAAGACCAGTCATTAAAATTATCAATTTGTGGACAAAAAGATTGTTAAACAAGTGTTTAAGTTGTCTAATTTGAACAGGCTTTGAGTTTGTAGTTTGGAATGTTTTGATAAGCCTGTGAATCAAAATGTATTAACTAGAGTGTGATGTTTGACAAACAAAAATGAATGCATCATGATTATCTAAACTGGACCGAATACAAGTGGAACTATGTCTTCAGTGGGAGATAAGTGGCATACTCAAATTGTTGAATTTTGGTGCTCAGACTTGGGAGGTCCTTTTCCCAATATTTCAATGCTCAGTGAGGGAGAGGGGTACCTTTTCCTAATATTCATTGGGTGAGGGGGAAAGGAAAGCAGTGGACCTCCCAATTACTGAGAGCTTGCACAATTATAGATAAGCGGACCTTTGGCTTTGAATGGGAAGGTGCACATGCACCCTCTGCAACCCCCTTGGTTACGGCCATGCATTATTGACCAGACTATATGAACAAGTCTGGAAGAAACTGAATAAAGTTTAGTAGCCTTGAAGGAAAAGAAAACTTAATGCAGTCCAGTTCATATAATCAGGTCTTAAAGCAAAATATTACAAGCAAAATATTCATAATGCATTCATTTTTGTTGTTTCTCTAACATCGCACTTTAGTTAATACATTTTAATTCACAGGCTTATCAAAACATTCCAAACTACAAACTCAAAGCCTGTTCAAATTAGACAACTTGTGTTTTCCCCATGGAAAAAAAATAAATCCCTACTATATATGATCACCCTCTCTCGTCTGAAAAGGCCCTTAGAATGATTGATTGAAAAGAAAAAAAACTGAGTGATCACTTTTAACCTTTGAAATAAATAGTGGCACTATAGCTACGTATTAGACAATAGAAACAAGAGATTTTACTTTCTTATAGAAAAATTTTTGGGGAACTACATTTTTGTATAATTTAATTTTCTTGTACTTGTACTTCTTGTACTTCTACTTCTTACACCTCTGCATTAAAGTCAGCATTTTCTACTGTTAGGTAGGCTAGTTTATTTACTATTTTCTATTTTATCGATACGCTAAAAAGACAAAAAAAAATGTGCGCGCTTGTTTTATTGTGCTTGGCGCGCGCGCTTGTTATGCATGGGTTTCCTGTGGTAATATCCTCCCGATATCCCACGGGACGAGTGCGCGCTTGTTGTGAATGGGTTTCCTGTGGCGATCCCGCGGGACAAAACTAGTTTGTGAGAAGGTATGAAACACGGTCACGTGACAAAATACATTTTCGCTTGTATTTCACCAGTTAAGAAAGAAAATATCGATTTTTCTTCGAATATGTAAACAAAGTATTTATGTCCAAACAACTTAAAATTGTTATTTGACGAGAATTTCACATGGGAAGCTTTGACTTGCAATGGACGGATGTGTGCCCCAGGTTGATTGGACACATTTCCGTGAAGCGCTCGGGGTTTTTCACTCGTTGAGTTGTCGAGGAATGTCGTGAACAATCGATATCTATCGTGAGTACACGAGAGTTTTCCGTCCATCACGTGACCCGTGTTTCACACCTTCTCACAAACTAGTTTTGTCCCGCGGGATCGCCACAGGAAACCCATGCGTAACAAGCGCGCGCGCCAACCACATTAAAACAAGCGCGCGCATTTTTTGTCTTTTTAGCGTATCAATAAAATAGTAAATAAATTATTAAAATAAACATCGTCAGGAGAAGTGGCTGGGCTGCCTGTGCATGAAGAACCTGGGATACTGATAGAGATGATCTAAGACTAGTATAGAGTATTCACATTCAATCCTATCGGGCGCCAGGTGTCTTTTTATTATTTAGCAATATTATTTATAAATAACAAGAAAAATGTCCTTATTTAAAAAAAACCGTTTGACAAACTTCAATTTTTCACAAAAAGCCATTAAGTTTTTCCTTGGTTTTTAAGCATTTGGTTATTTATAAATAACCATTTTGAGATTCTGGTTATTTATAAAACAACCAAAATTCATAGTTTTGATCATTTACAAATAGCCAATTTAACAGTGACTTTGGATATTTTGAGGGTTTTTCTTTGTAGAATTGCCCTATCGCATAATGACGTCACACCAAAACATTCTATTGTTTTGATGCTAAGGATTATGGTCGCCAGAGGGGATCAGAGTGATTGTATATCAAATAAAATGCAGATGAGCAATCACTGATACGTGATATATATCAAAACTCGATACATTGAAGTTCTACTTCAAAAAGGAATATTAATAGGTCCCAATTTCCACTGTTTCTGAGCATCTATCCCCAATGTAAACAAACTGTGACGTCATTATGCGATAGGCCAATTCTATCAGGGCATAACTTGAACCTGAGTCTGTGTGAAGGCTAGGTAACAAAGACAAAGCACGGGGAATGGATAGAAAAGGGGAGGAGGGAGGGGAGGGGAGGAGGGAGGGGAGGAGGAAGGGGAGGGGAGAAGGGAGGGGTGGATGAGTTTCCATGCAAGATTCTCCATGGGAGATCTGCCATGATAATAAACATGGCTTTTTGTAGAAAATTGAAGTTTGTCAAACGGTTTTTTTCAAAATAAGGACTTTTTTTCTGGTTATTTATAAATAATTTTGCTAAATAATAAAGACATAAAGAAATAAAGAAATAAGACACTTGGTGCCCCATAGTAGTTTCCTGCCACTAATTAACTCAATTGATGATAACATCAATTAATATATAGCTAATTCACTTAACGTTATCGCTGAAAAAAAGCCTAAAGCCTTAAACTTGAGGCGGAATCAGATTATTTTTCCCACCGTGACATCATTACAGATAAGAAACTCATTGTATGCTTGCAAATTCTACACTTGGTCACATATTCCTTAATTTTCTAGATAGTCTGCAGCGAAGTTTGTTAGTAAACAAAAGATAGTTGAAAGGCTTTAACCTTAGGCTTTTTCAGCGACAACGTTAATTGAAATAGCTATATGACCACATTTGTTTTTTGTTTGATTATCAGCACTTGTAGATAAACCAACCATCAAATTCATAACTCTCTTTCACTTGGACAAAGGGCTAGGGCTGCAAACATCAGTTATGTAATATTCTCTTAGTTACCTTGAGCACACCTATCCTCCTCTGACCAGTGTTTCTCTGTATTCACAATAACAAGAGTATGGACATGTTGATATGGTGAACCAGGATATAAACCAGTATCAGTCCTTACATTGGATGCAACTTGTTGAAGATCAAATACAGGTGCTATCAATTCTAGATTGTTTAAACTCTGCTTTTCTGTATCTTTCACTTCATTGTCTGGAGCAAAGGCAATTAAGGGTTTCTTTGATGATAACAGAAATCCTAGGTTACCAGAAACTTGCACAAGATCATCATGTCGCTTCCATACTGCTGAGACACGAGCCTTATAGGATAGTGACATATCACAAAGAGTTGGGAATCTGTGGAAAAACAAAACACGACAGATGACAAATTAAATCATTAGAAGAATCCACTTTTTGGACATTTATAATTCCTTTCAGTTCAGCTAGCAAACAGCTAGCAATGGACCTTTTTTGAAGAAAAACAGAAACAATTGACCAAGAGTACAAACAGTACATGTATATCCGTGAAATACAAAGTTAATGACTAAATTGACAGAATTTGCATGAACCTACACAATTTAGTATTACAAATAATTATTTCACGGACATACTTTGCACTCTATCTAAATAATGACCTCCAAGGGTGGATGAGCTCGACTGAGCCAACGGCTATCATGCATCAGTGAACTTTTATTTTATTGTGTTTTGATTGTCAGTAATTTTAAACAGTACAGAATTTGTAGTGCAGTCATTTGTAGTGTATTTTAAAATTAATTTTCATGGTATGAACTGTGTAGCGGCAGCCCAAGGCGCCATCCTATGCTCACAGTCTACCATGCATGTTATATGTATAGTATAAAGAATGAGAGAGAGTGTTTTATCAGATATACAGATCCAAGCTATACTGATAAAACACGATCTTGAGTTCTTTATATGGCTTAAAAAACTCCAACACATATTGGAGTTGTTCTCTAAAAGGAAAATCGGTAGCCAGATCAGAGAGAAGGGTTCTCCCACTAAAAAGAAGTGATTTAATCATTGAAGAAGTAGGAAATCTCAAAAAAGAAAAAAATAAAGGATTATCTGGTGCTTGAGGAGCTTTCTTTGTATTGTTCCTGCAAAATGACTTGATAAAAGTGTAGCTTTTCAAATTATAGCTTCAACCTAAAGGAATCCTGCAGAAAGTTATTGAAAGGTAATAATAAATAGTTTTTCTACACTTATGTATTGCCGGTATACATGTATTTTTGTCACTTTGAAGTCATTCACACCAGAAATTGACCAATAACAAGAACAAAGTTTTTTTTTCACTTTGGATTAATTCTTTTTGCTATATCACTTGAATATAGTTTTAATTATTAGTTATCTTATTTAGTTTTAAGGCTATAAAGCCATTTTTTTCACTTTTTCAATTAGTTCATTTAAGGGTGTACTGACATATAAAAATGGCCTGTTGCTAGGGAAATTTGAAAATTCTATAAAATGCCACCAAATTGTCATATCGCTTTTATATTTTGTAGTTTGTCTTCCCTGAGGGAACTTTTGCATTTTATGACGCCATTGCATGAAGTCATCATGTGACGTCATAGATACAGTAAAAAGCTATAATTTTTTTCAGCACTGTATGTATATTTGAGAATTTAAAATGCATTACTTTAATCTTGAGACCAAGGTGCATAGAATCGAGCATGGGTTTTAAGAATGGTTTCCAAATAAGCCTTTTAGGATTTTTTGAACGTCAAAAATGATCGACTTATGCCAATAACTTTCGTATTTCTTGATTTTTCGCAAATCCCATGCTCGGCTTTGAAGAAAAGGCTGTAAAGAATATAAATATTGAAAAAACACTTCGTTCTGATGAAATTCGCCAAAGATTATAGCTTTTTAAAGAAACCGGAAGTAAAGTGCCCTGCTCATGCGCAATAAGAACGAAAATGAGTCCTTTTTGTCAGGTGTGCGTCGGTCTACGGGAAGTTAAATGATTCATGCCAAAAACGTCTATTCAATTTTGCCGGCCAAAATAAGACCCTATTTTGCATAGCAACTGTTGCACAGCAACGATATATGTCAGTACACCCTTAAGGCAGTCTGCATTTTTACTAGGACATTTTACTAGCTTAACATACCTTTAGGTGTTTGTGTACAGCTTTAGACAAAGTTTGTGGTGCCATTACATGAATGGATCTAATTACCAACGGTCATTTCCAAAGCAAGCAGTCAAAAAAATACAAAGTTTAACAACTCTCCGTGAGCAATAATGGTCTATTAAGGTGACTGGCTACCATAGAAATTTTAGCCTACTGCGCACTTCGCGAGCAGGACATCATAGCGCGCGGAGATTCTAGCGAATGGCCACTAATGCTGGGAAACTAAAGTTTGTTGACAAAATTTAGTTTTAAAATTGTTCACAATGAATTCAACAAGCCAAATGATTAGAAAAATAAGCAAAAATGTTTTCTTTTTACGAAAAAAACAGTGAGCGTGCGCTTGTTTTCGTCAACAAAATTTGAATAGAGCTCGCGCTGTCACGTCATTTTCAAGATGGCGGCACTTCCAGAAGGCATTTTTTGGCCTTTTTAGCAATTTCATGGGCATGAATCACGCTAATTGTGCACAGGACCATATAATGTTTATTCACTTAAATGAAAACACATGTAAAAATCTAACTCATATCAAATTTTGAAAAAAAGTTCATTATTCTAGCCTATGAAAAAATGGATTTTTGTAGGGAAATTTGTTCAAACTTATGATTTATAATTTTTGTTCAGACCTGACGAACAAAATATGTAAAAGGAAGGTATTTTTTCGCTGTCACGCCACTACGAAGAATATGACATAATCTAATATTTGTGCAATTGTAGTAGCTGTAGAAATGTTATTTTGTGAGTTGTATATTTATTTTCTATTCACTTCCGGTTGAGCGATTTTCGCCTCAAAAATTCGAAGATAGGCATTCATTCAATGCTGATTATCTCGAAAACGACCGCAGGAGCCCCTTTTTTCTTTTCGTTTTTGAGATCAGCATTAAATTTTGCTCCAGAAAATTGTGGTTTAAACGATTTTTCATGATTTTTTCCAATAGTAGCCAGTCACTTTAAGTTAAAATGCCAAATGCCGTTAAAAATTCAAAGTGCGCTACATTTGCTGATGATTCCATGATCTTTAGACCTATCGCCTCCACCCTAGATGTAAACTCCCTTCAAGAGGACCTGTCCAATCTTCAACCATGGTCTACAACGTCTGGACTTCATTTCAACTCTGATAAGTGTAAATACCAAAGAATAACAAGAAAGAAAAATCCTATACAATCAACTTATAATTTGAATGGTAAAGCTCTCGAGACCACGTCCAGCGAAAGATATCTTGGTGTCTGGATCTCTAACAACCTCATGTGGGCTAAGCACACATTAGACCGATGCACCAAGGCCAATAGGCTACTTGGCTACGCACGACGTTGTGCGAGAGAAATAAAGAGTTATAGTGTACGTCGCACCATCTACCTTACCATCGTGCGTCCTGCCTTAGGCTACGCTACTCAGCTCTGGTGCCCTCAATCAATCGACCTAATGCAGAGAACTGAATGCATCCAGAGACGTGGAACGAAATTTATACTAAATCTTCCTTTCATCTGCTCTAAAAGTTATAAGGAGAGACTTCTAGACGCCGATCTACTACCACTTACATATTGGCAGTAATTGGTCACACTGTTGTGGTGTCCCTGCCTTATTGTATATTTTTTGTTGTGTTCAGTTTACTAAGGCGAAGCGAAATAAACATAAACATAAACATGAGTTCTTGGATTTGGTCTTTTTCTTCAAGGCTATAAATGGACTAGTCAAGCTGTCTGATGAGGTCCTACCGCCAGTTAAAGTACAAGCAAGAGTAACTAGATCAAACTACAGAGATAACATGTGTTACCAAATAAGGACATCCCGAACAGTGACTTACCAACGTTCGTTTTTTATAAGAACTAGCAGAATCTGGAACATACTTCCACAAGAATTAAAGGATCCCAACATCACCTTACATAACTTCAAGAAAATACTGTATGGTTATTACAAAACATCTCTCACGAGTAACTATGATGTTGATAATCCGCGCACATGGAAGTCTATCTGCCCAAAATGTAACACGTGCAGAACTTTAAGTGAAACTATACAATGCTGCTTTTGAAATAACTGTCTATCATATCATATAATAATTTGTACAGTCATGTAATTGTTTGTTTGTTTCATGTTTATGGGGTCCCACAGTAATTGGTAAACCATTGTGGGTTACGCGCCCCTAGGGGGGCAAAGTCTAATTAAAAAAAAAGGAGGAATTATTCTTTAAAATATACAATATTCTCTTCTTTAAGAACGATTCTAGGGTTGTCTGTTGTATGATAACACGCATTAAGTAAATAATGAGACAGATATCTATCAACTAGCGTGCTCCCATTGGTTGTTTGAGCTGGGAGGACAAGTTAAATCTTGCTAGGTAGTCTAGATTTCCGGTGTTTTAGCGACAATTTTACAAGTGAAAACACTCTGCATTTTTAATTCGCTTAACTTTTTCTAGGCTGTTTTCACTGTAATTCCGGAGTTTCTGAGTTAAACTAGTCCAAATTGTCCTAGTGAAAACGCACGCTAAGGTATGTTAAGAGCAGCCAAATGTAAGATTTGCATTAGAATACACAAGTAGATTTTTACTTATATGAGTTATGGCCTGATGTATTCTGAAACCAGTGAGAGGGATAAAAACTTAACAGAAAAATTCAAACATTTAATTCAACAAAGTGGTCAGAGCGAGAAGCCATTTTGGCTCTTGTTTTAAGAAGAATTATTTTAATTAACTTACATGTATAGTGATAAGAAAGGATTTTTCAAACATTGCAGCTGCATTATGGAATAACTGGAATAAAGAAATGGTTCATGCTTAGCATGCATCCGTTGTGAAATGGATGCACTTGGGAGGTTGCCTAAGCACTCAAGAAGCTACAGTCGCACTCTTTTATAACATAGCCACCATATTAAAATGTGAATTTGTTGATCAAATACAAAATTCTCACCACACTGCACAATAATTTTATTGACAAAGCGCACGAAAACAAAGTACCGTCCTCGGAGACCCAGGGTGTCAGGGAGGGGGGAGGGGAGCGGAGGGGAAAGGAAAGAGGGGAAAATGACGCCCTGGGCTTTTGACTACCCCTAACTTGTCTTGAGGCCAAACATCAACAAAGGCTCTGATTGGCCTCATTATAATTTAATTACTAGCCATTTCTAATAGAAAGTGAAGTGCTGCGAGCAGAAAACAGCTGATATATCCACGTTAGCCATGAAAGTACACTGCTTTCTCTGATATATCAAATGTTTCTTGTCTATCTCCTGTGTGTTGTGTGACAACACTGCTAGTTGACCTTCAATATTGAACTACAAAACATAATTCTCCAGGATCAGTGTTGGACACACACAGTTTAAAATATTTAGCACTTTGAGTAAAGCAATTTTTCAAACAATCACAAACGGCTAGCGTTGGCAATGATTATAAACTAACTGATTTTAAAAAGCTAGTTTATTTAGGAAAAGATGTGAATCGCTGATCGTATGTATCGCGTGTTCATCTAGTGACATCCTTGAATCGTGTTCATCTAGTGACATCCTTGAACCGCTGATCGTATGTATCGCATGTTCATCTAGTGACATCCACAGATTACACTGTGTTCCGAATAGGAGGCTACTCGCTTCGCTCGCAGCAATAATGAGGCTGATCAGAAGCGTTTGTGTCATTAGATTAAAATCATCTAAAATTACCAGTAAACAAGTTGACCCCACACATCGCCATGACTTTAAACAATACAAGCTGTCACGTTTAGTTTGAAAAGAGCCATGTTTCTAGCTCACATACAGTGACTTTTAAACAGTAAATACGCAATCTCTTTCATGTATTTTACAATAGCAATGAGTTTAGAGTGAAAAATATAGATAAATTGCAAAGACCTTGGTGAAACAAGATGTATTTGTGGAACTTATCTCTGGATATGGCTGAGCAACTGTCACTATATCAAAGCGATAATTGAAATGAGCCACCAGATATTTTTGTCATTTGAGCTTTGTTTACTTTAGACCATCTAATTGGATTAATTTTGGCCTCAAGACAAGTTAGGGGTACTAGTCAAAAGCCCAGGGCGTCCTTTTCCCCTCTTTCCTTTCCCCTCCGCTGCCCTCCCCCCTCCCTGACGCCCTGGATCTCCGAGGACGACAAAGTACCGGCTTTGTGAATGCTGGCAACGACAACAACTGCCTTTAAGTTCTTTCACTAGCGAGTTTCTACTCTAAAATACACCAGAAAATATGATTTAAACCTCATGGAAATCGTATTACGAAGAATGTGTACTTGGACTTGATCACTCAAGACTTCACAATATCGACGAAAAAGACGTAGAATTACATTCGAATCAGTAGTTTGGAATCTGAATACTTGGATCAGTGTTGTAAGCCATGTTGTCATTTGTTCAAAACTAGAAGCTGGTCCTGAACTACAAGAAGAAATATTTTGTTAAACCAGAGGTTATAAGAATGGAGAGACAACATCTAGAGAAAAACTACACTGCAGGATATTTTTTGTCTTCAGCATTTGATTGTTTATTGTGCTTTCTGTCACTTAAGTTTTAGTACTTTAGTACAGCAACAAGTATTTTGTCAAATTTTACAAATATTACTAATATTGGATCGAAAAATTAGCTTGGGGAAGAATTTTGTTCAGTGGTCAAATATTCAAGCATTGTTAAGTGGAATGGAAGCTGAATAGAGGAATCCATTGAAGGTAGATTTACTGTAATTTTCTGTATTTTTGATGTAGCTTTTCATTCAAATTTTGATCGAACAAGTTTGTGTTAAAGATATTGTTAATATGCTTTTCTGGATTTATCTTCTCCTTCAGCATACCAAACTATTTGTCAATAAGAGACAATCAATGAAAAAAGAAAAAAATGTGTTTTGTTTCACATTTAAGCTCATGCCATAAGATCTTGAATAGTTTTTGTGAAGCTTACAACTTCATATTTTCTACTGGAGAGCTAAATGACAAGTCTTGCTAAAGTCAATGTGTTATCATAGTGATCACTATTGAGTTTGTTTGTTTGTTTGTCTTTATCTATTTAAGTTTCTCTAGAAGTATATAAAATTTATTCTGGCTGCTTTTAGATGTTTACACTGACCAAACACTACCTTTTTATAATGAAGGGCCCATTATACCTGTTTTGAGGGACTTAGGCATGATCGGAATTTTTTGGGATAGGGTGAATTGCTAAATTGCAATTAGATTGAGCACCCCTTTAGGCATAAACATGCTCAAAAATCAACAGAATTGGCTTTGGATACAAGAAGTAAGGTGATGCATGCCTTTTCATGGAAAATTTGACAGTTCTGTAGAGGAATTAAGTGATTGATATGAAAAGATTTGAATTCCATTTTAGAACATTTTAGACTGTCTCTAAATTCAAATTGGTATGAGCACGTTGATTATTTCAAGACTGACATCGATCTCAGTTCTACCTAGTGTCGCCAATATCGGCATACTGTACACACCTTTAATAAATTCAATCTGCAACAATCTACATAAAGTATTATTATTCGCTATGTCTCTAATACATAAAAAATTTACAGTTTCAATTGTTTCAATAGCTGATTAGTTTTTAGTAGCTCGGAAAACAAAGTGGGCAGCATTAATTAACATTGATGTGTTACTCTTTTCAAGTTGAGTTGTAAACAAAGCAGGGCATCTGAAAAAGTGCGAAAAAAAACTTGGGAGAGTGCGGAAATTTTACCAAATAGTGCGGAAAAGTGTGGAATGCTAATTTGCATATTATTATTTGATTGTTAATATATTATTTTGGCTGTAGTAATTATAATTAATTGTATAGTCTTTATATGGCTTTAAGGCATATTTTTGGAGGTTGATGCATGCAAAGAACTATTTTCTAACACAGACCCCTCGTATAAGAACCTAGATTTTTCCAAGTCAGCCTGAACAGTTTCTTAATATATAAATGATGTCAATTTTCAGGTAAGAGAAAATTGTAATGATGGGTGTGGACTTTTATATTAATTATTCACACATTTCCATGCTAGTTACATGGTATATAGTGGATAGGAAACATAAAAGATACATAAAGATATATTTAAGATATTATTATTAAAAAAGTGCTAAGAGTACTGTATTTTATAGCAACAAGAAAATCAAACAGATTGATCATGACCTTTTAATAATATAAGAACCTTGTCATAGTACGCCTCATAAACGTTGATTGATTGACATTGATATTCTTATTAGCATATGAATAGTGATAGTGATTAGACTCACTTAGTGAATAAAGCATTGTACCCACACAAGAAAACTTTGACAAACCTACTTTGAAAATTCAGCCTGAAATGGTTCTTATGTAAAGAGTGCTTAGAATGAAAATTTCAACCTGACAGGTTCATCAATTTTAGATTCTCATATACAGGGTTTTACTGTGGTCTAATACAACATTGAAAGGTGTAACAGTATTAATTAGAAAAGAAAAGTAAATGCCTGATGGGTACTTGATATTTCATCCTGTACAAATTGAATAGGCCTTTTGCAGCAACTGGCCAATCACTTGGTAAATTCTGGTAGATGACACAATTTGTACCCACTTTTGAATTTGGAGTATTCACCATAAATTTATCAATCTCTAAATCAGTTTCAAGGTTTAAACTAGATCCTAATTTCTTTAACAGCACAGTGTAATGGCTACAAAAATTATCAAATTATAATTTTCTTGCTCTAGTATATCTGCAAAGATTGGAAAAGGAAGCAAACAAAACCTTTTCTCAAAAATTCCCTCTATTTTTTTATAGAGGCACAGGATTGGATGCTTTTTAGACCAATTAAAAGCGTTCATAGAATTAAAACTAGTTCACAGGCCACTAAACTTATGTCGAGGAATGCCTGCTCAAGGTAGTTAAGGCCTGGGCTTGACCTTGTTTGACCTTGGAAAGTTTTTGTTCTGCTATGTAAGATATAACAATGCAAAACTTATTTGACTTGGCACAATGTTAAATAATAACTAGTTGAGTGACCTTAACTTAGTGTTTTGGATATTGGGTAGTCACGTGACCAATTACAACGAAACTTCGTTTTTCTTGAATCCGCAATTCAGTTTCACTTAAAAAACAGAAATAACACCTCTAATGCATAAAGAAGATTTAATCCTAAATAGTTTTGTGTAGACATCTGGACTTTTGACAATTGGCTGGGAGATATTAAGTAAAGTATTATTTTGTGTCACGTGACAGGTCTGTTTTGCTAAAAATCGCTTTAATGAAAATCACGTCATGTTCTCTAATCAAAATGGAAGGGACTCACTAGTGTGGAAAATTTTTCAAACATTTTGTTACAATAAACGACCTATCTGGTTACGTGACAGCTGAAATCACGAACTTAGCACTTAAGGCTCATTGTTTTATGAATACCTAACATTGTGACGAATATCATTTATTTCTGATTTAAAATTTGTGCTACAGCACAAAAAAACATATTTTGCCCAATTTAGCCACTGACCCAGGTCTTAACTACCTTGAGTGGCATATTATTTTTAAACAGCGAAAGAAAACGCGTTTTAGAGTCATTTTCCAGCCCAAAATACTATAAACTCGCTGCGCAACTCTGCCAATACTGAATATATTTTCTCCCAGCTAGCCGTCATTATAAACCAATAATGCCGTCTCAAAATCGTGTTTAGTTTTGCATTGCGATTCTAACTATTTTTTGCGAAGAAAAAAGAGAAAAGTTATCATTTTGAATTGATTGAACGCGAGATTCTCTTTACCTGCAAAATTGTAGGAATTACAGTTTCCATGGCAACTTCTTTCTGTCTTTGCAAGAAGACAGCTAAAAAGGAAATTGCGGCCAGACCCGGGAAGCTTTCTCACCCTTAAGGTAGTTCCGGACCCTTGCTGCTGCGCATTTCCCGCACGCATTCGAGTGCGCACACTTTTATTAAAGAGCATTGGTATTACCGTGTGGAGTATTTATAAATGGATGAGAGACCCTGAATTACTAGACAAGTCAATTAACCAATCCATAAAATCAATATTGATTTCTTGGCTTAATCCTTTAGAAAACCCCTCTACCAGCAGGGTGATTCACACAGAAAAACTGTGTATATTTAGAGGTTAACGCACGCAGCGAGTGAATTATCGGGATTTATCTTCACGAGTTTGCTAACAATGAACGAGACTAATTTTAAATACTGTACGAGAAAATTTCGAGTTCATTGTTAGTAAACGAGTGAAGATAAATCCCGATAATTCACGAGCAAAGAGTGCGTTAACCTTTTTATTATTCAATTTGAATACACTGCAGAAGCAGGCTAATTAAACTGTCAGTTGACTTCACTAGAAATAACTCAAGTCACTCAAAATAGTAAGACTTAATTCAAAATTAGTTTAATAGCATTTGGTAATTTTAACAATACAAAATAAATCTTTCAGAAGAAAACTAGGAGAAAAGTAGCGTGATAGATAATAAACGAGTTATCAGAATCCATGTTTACAACTTAAGTTAATTGCTCGGTAAAATTGAAATCGTCCATATAAACAAAGAACTCAGACTTTTTTTGGATCGTTAAAAGTGATTCAACACTGAGTCCTAGAACTCTGTAAGTGAAAGGTCTAGAAAATTATCGCTGGAGTTATGGATATAGGTTTAAACTGGCGACTTACGGTTGAAATGCATCTCAACTATGGTGCCGCCGACAAGAAGCCGGGAAGAAGTAAGTATAGTTTTCGATTAGCCAAAGGCTGAAGTACTCGTTTGGCGTTTTCTTCGATTCCTGATAAAATTTCTTCACCGGAAAGGATTTCCAGACTTTCTGTTGGATATTTTTTGGATAGCCAAAGTCTAAATGATGAATTTGCAAAGCCGGCAAATAGTGTTTTGACAAAAACAACACGCCAAAAACTGAATACGGTTTGAATGAAAGTTAGAACTTCGTAAGCTTACCGTTAAAAACAGAGACAGAATTGTGGTGACAGACTTTCTAAACTTTCTATGAGGTTTTGGATAACCAGTCTAAAAAACAGTAAATATTAAGATGAATTTGGAAAGCCGGTGAACTCTGTTTTTAAGCCGTCGAAATATGTTGATCTCAGTAAGCTCCAAAAACTTCAATGAAATTGAGTTTACCTTCAAAACAGGCACGCTAAGCAGTTTTAAGTATGCTCGTTGATCTTCTCTTTTTCGAAAAATCCTCAAATTCACCACCAGGAACATTTTTTCTTTCCAACTATGCGTTATTGCCTATGATTTATTACTATTATTACGTCGGTATTATTACGTCGTGTCGTGTTGTCACGTCATAACCACGCATCACGTGATCACGCATCACAAACTGACCAATCAGAAAATCAGAATTTGTACAGTGTATGAAAATTGAATAATAAACAATATTACTTCTCAGCTGACTCTAGTGTTTATCGAACTACATGTAAGTAACATTACAGCTAGCCTGCATCACATCCGGACGTACCTCCGTTAAGTCCGTCTGTGAAATAACGAACAAAACGGTTACCATGTTCTGAGACCCCCAGCAAGTAGCACGAATATAGATAACAGAAGCTAATTGGCTGGGCCTCTTTTAAATTCTAACGAGACTCGTGATTGGCTCGCTAATCACTGGTGTGTTTGTCTTTGCCATGACAACACTTCCATTAGATTTACTGTGATTATAAAAACACAGACAGATTTTTCAATCAAAACAACCTACCAGTTAGATACATCGAATTGCTACAATCCTGGACATAAATGTTAAGAAAAAAATGGCATTACTATGTCCAATTGAAATTGAAGGCTCTCACACCACGATACTGTAAAGTTGCTGCCCCCCTACCCCCCGGAACAATGTTGCAGGCGGACTCAAGCATCTGGGCCCTCGGACGTACAACATTGTGCAGGGTGGGGTGGGGGAGGGGAGGGGAGATTTTGGTCCCCAATGTTGGGTGATGTACACATTTCTTTCAAAACCACAAAATTCTTAACCCTTTTTGTCCAAGATTGTAGCTATAAAAAGAAATTTTCAAATCGAAACACTTCAATCGAACATTTTGCTAAATAATAGCCTTAGTCATGTTAGTTCAGAAAACATTCTCTCAAAGAGAAATTACAAGATCTTCAAGATTGACCCTGGGTCATGCTAGTAATAAAGTTTGTTAATAACTGGAGTCCACAAAGCTGTCAAAACATCGACACAACAAACACTAAGTGAGCCAATCACGAGTCTCGTTAGAATTTTAAAAAGCACCATCCAATCAGCGTCTGTTATCTATAGTTGTGCTAATTTTGCTGGGGGTCTCAGAACACAGTTTTGGTTATTTCGCAGATAGACTTAAGGACAGGGGCCCATATTTCCAGTGCGCATTGTGTTCTGTGCATTTGACTCAACAAGCACGCGCGCCACGTCGCACAAATTTGAATAACGAACGTTTTTTTCGGAGATCGTGTTCGCACAAAAATCATGGTGAAAACACACTACTTTTATGACTTTTGCAAAAGAAAAATCTGATTTTGAGAAGAAAAATACATTGTTTCTCATATTCTAAAGTTGAATTCATTCTAGATTATTAAAGGCGCATGAAAAATCACAGGCAGCCCAAGCTCATTATCTGTCAACATTAAACAGTTAAAATACACGCAAATGCATGGAGTCTAAAATACGACTTTTGACGAATAAAATTACAGAATACATTAGTATGACATTCTATATGCCTGGTAAAGTTATTATAATTGTAAAGAAAGCCTTTTTTTAAAAGATCTCCCTCCCCCTACTAAGAAGAGAAAAAAGGCTGGAAGCTTCGCTTTGAACAAGCTCCAATCGTCTGCACATTTCGAACTCAAAAAATACCTTTCGCTTGACCAAATATCTCCAACGCTCGTCCTCATCAGCATCGATAATTGTTCTAACCACCCTGTAAACCACCGCCACTTTGACCACAGGCAGCCCAAGCTCATTATCTGACAACATTAAACAGTTAAAATGCACGGAGTCTAAAATACTACTTTTGACGAATACAATTACAGAATACATCAATATGACATTCTATGTGCCTAAAGTTATTATAATTGTAACTAAAGCCTTATTTCACATTTTTTAAAGATCTATACTAGATAATGAGCTTGGCCTGCCTGTGGTCAAAGTGGCAGTGGAGGTGGGCTTCAAGCCTCATAGGAGACTGAAGCTTCGAACTAAATAATTTTGTTTCTCCGTAAAACGTGGTCATTGGAGAATGAGGTTTACAGGGTGGTTAGAACAATTATTGATGCTGATGAGGACGAGCGTTGGAGATATTTGGTCAAGCAAAAGGTATTTTTTGAGTTCGAAATGTGCAGACGATTGGAGCTCGTTCGAAGTGAAGCTTCCAGCCTTTTCCTCTTCTTAGTAGGGGGAGGGAGATCTTTTAAAAAAAGGCTTTATTTACAATTATAATAACTTTACAAGGCACATAGAATGTCATACTAATGTTTCTGTAATTTTATTCGTCAAAAGTCGTATTTTAGACTCCATGCATTTGCGTGTATTTTAACTGTTTAATGTTGACAGATAATGAGCTTGGGCTGCCTGTGGAAAAATGGCTCTTTTTACGACTGGAAATGAAGAATACCGTTTGGCCGCCATCTTGGAAATGTCCCATAATTGATTGTATTCCTTATCACTCTCTAGGAGGGGTGGGGATTTTATGGTTCTTTAGGCAAATTCTAATAGGATTTTGTGCGTTTCTCAGCTAATAATATACATGAAAAAAATTCTCGATGCTGATTGGCTGAGAGCAGTGCAGTTCAAATGTAATACCAGTGAAAAAATCTGTAATACCAGTGCAAAAATCTGTAACACCAGTGCAAATTACATTTGAATTTACAGGTCCAAAAATGTGCTTAAAATTATTTTTTTCTTATTCTGCTATATTGTAAATATTAACAAGCATGACATGTACGAAGTTTTTCACTCATGAAAGAACACGTATGTCTAAAAAAGTGGCAAAAATTTTGAGGATCTGGTTGTCAGTTGAATAAAATTTCTGATGACTTGAGCGCGCTACTGACGCCATCACATCTCAACGAGCGCGCGCTCAAAGTTTTCTTCTTAAGATTTTATCAATTTTTCTAAAAAATCTCCGTTTATTTTCTCGAATTTTTTCATGTATATTATTAAAAGGTAATCATACATTTTCTCTTTCAATTTGGAATTAATTTGCACTCGTGTGTTTTTCAAAGAGCTCAAATTGCACTCGCCCTACGGGCTCTTGCAATTTTGATACTCTTTGAAAAACACACTTGTGCAAATTAATTCCAAATTGAACTTGAAACCGTATGATTACCTATACAAATAACTTTTTAAATCGCATGGATACCCCATAATTTTATTTTATCATTCGGTTTTAGATTAACTAAGCTACAACTGTATATGTATTCAAAAAATTAAATCCCAAAAAAATGATTTACGATATATTTTTCTCAGAAATAGCACTGGATGTCAAGTTTCCTAAGAATTAAAAATAGGCCAAAAAATTGAGGGAAAAAAAAAAAGAAAAAAACGTGTACCAGTACTTTTAATAATATCGTTTTTTTGCTTTTATTTTGAAGGTTTCAATCTTGAGAAGCTTTTATTACTTTCATTGTACTTCTTTATGAGTTAACATTGCATAAAATGATATTATATGAAAAATTCGAAAAATCGCTGGTCAGCGGTTATTGGCCATGTTTACCATAAATTATCTCCGTAAAATGCATGGATACCCCCATTTGTTTTCGTGAATTAAAAGACCTTTACCCATTCTACAAAGTAAATATAAAATAACTGAAAAAAAAAATGGTTCGCCATTATGGGCCACCGTCCTTAACGGATGTGACGCAGGCTACATTAAAGCTTAATTAAATGTCTTTTGATTGCAAATTGTCATAAAAATTCAATCATACGTCTTACCTTCTTGCTTGGCTCCACACAACGTTCAGCATGTTCAGCATCAAGGGCATTGCACAAGTACTTTTTGTAGATCGCTCTCCTTCGTAATTAAACAACCGCGTTTGAATGATACATTGTCGATATTTGTCCATCAGTTCTTGTTGTAAACAATCAACTAAATAATCATTGAGTAAAGAGGCTGGTAGCTGTTCCTGGACGACGGTTTTGGTCAAGTAAAATGCTTGATCTTTGCCTTCTAATGTCTTTTTTCTAGGGTGGAAAGCATATGGTGGAAAGCATATGGTCTTGCGGTAGAATACATTGAAGATTTTACTCCTAAAGTATATTTTAAACGTTCTAGACGGTTTGACGGTAGAGAAAGAGATAATTTTCGAAAATGCAACACACGAGTCCACATTGTGATCGCCATTTTGATTTATGGCAATTGTGTTCCACTCCCCCTCAATAACCTTTAGCACAGGAAAACCAAAGGACAAGGGAAGCGTAACTGACATTTTCAACATGCAGAACAAAACCTATTAATATTAATCTGCAGATTATAATAAGATTTTTTGCGGGCTGTAGGTAAAATGGGGGCTGCGGACTGTTTGCAGACTACTATTTTTTGCACTGAATATCATTATTTGAATGAAAAACTTCCCGTTCGCTTCACGCAGGGTGGCCCAGGGGGGTCGGCATCACGTTTCACGTATCGATATTTCCAACATTCACGCGTCACGTACAATTTTATCTCAAATTCACGAATTACGAATTTCAACTATAATAAACGTGTAAAAAATCTCGCTTTCCAGCATTTCTACGTGCAGATTTTTGTTTGCTTTGAATAATGTTCTAATTTGTGACATTTATTTCTTTGTTGCCATTTAACACATACTTTTAACCAGTATGGCATTTATCACTCCAATTGATAGAAAATTGCTAGAAAAAAATTGCTAGAAACTATCGGATGCCTTGGGGGGGGAGGGGGAGGGGGAGGGGGAGGGGGGGAGGGGGAGGGGGGGGAGGGGAGGGGGAGGGGAGGGGGAGGGGGGGGAGGGGAGGGGGAGGGGAGGGGGAGGGGGACGGGGAGGGCAGACAGCTGATGTTCAGATTACACTTCATGATGTGTTATTTGTGTTATTTTAACGTAAAACTGTCTAATACACAGGGAGCAGAGTAAAAAGCCTTTTCTCCTCGCTTCTTCCTTTTACCGCGCGCTCCAAAAATATACCCACGCGCGATCATCTTATCTTTATTAGGATTACCGCTGGGCGCTTAGCGCGCGGGCCATAGCTTTTTATTGTATAAATTTTTATTATATACCCTTGTCGATACGCGCGCTCTGATTGGCTGAAAGCTGTGCTTTATCAGAGAATGGAACACAGTTCATATGTCAGCAGCGCGCGCACCTTTTGAATTTTTTTAGGGAAGAATCCTACTTTTTCCCTCGAATATTTACTTAAAAATATATAATAAAACAAATAGAACATCTTTTTCCGTGCTCCATTCAGTAATACAGCACTTAGGAAGTGCCGAAAGCACTCAAGAGGTGTGGATTCCCTACACTTCTTTCGAGAAAGTCCAATAAGCTCATAAATAAGTCGAGTGCAAATAGGGAGCGACTCGGACGTTTAGTCTAATACATGTACTATGTAGATCTTAGGACTTGTGGACGCCACCAGCGAAGACGACTTTCAAAAAAGGCTTTCTTCGCTTCTCGACAAATGGCAACACTTGGCCCCTGGCTTTCATGATTGGTTTACGAAAAACAAAGCTGAAATCTTTGCAAAGAACATGATCGCCTGTGTGAGGGAAAGAGCGCAACTCGGGTCTCCACCTTCCATTTTCACAACCAATGGCAACGAGAGCAAAAATTTTGTATTGAAAGATTGGTTTGGATTCAAAAAGAGAGTGTTTTATCGGATATAAAGATCCGAGCCGTAGGCGAGGTGGAGACCCGAGTTGCGCTCTTTCCCTCACACAGGCGATCATGTTCTTTGCAAAGATTTCAGCTTTGTTTTTCGTAAACCAATCATATATCTTTATTTATCTTAGAGAAAATCGAGGTTAAAGTTGATGTAAATTAGGATGAATCTTTATGAGATATAAAACACTCGTCACGGCGGCGATTTTCATTGTGTTTGCCTTATGAATTATTAATTAGTTTTTTAAGCCAGGTTAAAACCGTAATTAAGGCCACTTCCGTCCAGCGGCTCGCGCGCGCATACTCGTCAGTTATCACTTGCTGTACTTGCTGTTGGCAAACGAGGAAGAATGTTGAAAGGTGTTAATTGTGACATTGTTTAAACTGTCCATCTCATTAAGCTCCTCCACTTTTCGCTCTACCTAGTCAAATATTGTTTAAAAACTTTTTTGATTGTATAGCCTTCTTTATTTTCAAATGCCAGCCCCCACCTCCCTCCTCCCAACACACACACACACTAGAAACAGGTGGAATATAGTATATAGCATTATTACGTCACGAATCCATTTCAATGGCTCACAACAGCACAAAATTTTTTTTTATCTCCGTAGCTACGTTTTAAAAATGGATATAACTTTTTCAGAAATGACTCATGGTCATTTCGTAGGAACGCGTCAATTTATTGATCATGATAGCAGTAAACAATATGGTAGGAATCAAGTTCCATGGCATATGTGTTGTTCTCA